>VHZZ01002392.1:72750-91149 GCA_009801015.1 Silene noctiflora
TATTTACGTACAAATTATAAACGTAATTATTTACGCACAAAACATAAACATAGATGGAATTTAATTAATTAATTCCTTAATCTTTTCTATGGGTCCCGCATTTTTTTTAAAAAAAAAAAAAACTTTGATGTGATGACACGGCTGCCCAGATTTGCACTAAATGCTTCTATATTTATAGATAAGATTGACCTCCTTTTATTTTCTTAATCTTTGTACTAAAATCAAAGGACAACAATTAACCGGGCGCCACCATAATAAATAATACCGAGTATAATCATTTAAAAAATCAATAATGGAAAACTGATGAATAGTAGTAGTGGCCTAGTGGGCTTGCCGAGATAATATATAATGCAGGCTTGTATACGGAGAATGAAGCAAAGAGTTGACAAAAAACAAAAAAAAAAAAAAAAAAAAAAAAAAAAAAAAAGTCAATTATTCAAAAAAGAAGGGATGGATCCGAAGTTGAGCGATGCGGCTCTGCGTGGAGATGTGAAGTTTTTGAGAAAAGCAGTTGCCGTACAACCTCCGGAGTACTTCCTCACTCAAGAAAAAGAGGTTGGAAACATCTTCCACCTTGCCGCAGTGGGAGAGATGCTCGAGTTTTGGAAGGAAGCTATGAAGATTCTGCCAACAGATATCCTAAAACAACTCCTCCAGGGCACAGACAGACTTACGTGGACCCTGCTCCACCGAGCGTCTTTGAGTCACAACGTCTCCATCTTCAAGTTTATTATAGAAATGTACGCATCATTGTCGTGGGATGACGAGGATCATGTGAAGCCATGGTTAGCGTTGAGCCTGTATAATGAGACGCCATTGAACCTCGCCTTGAGACAAGCAAAAACAGAGTATGAGGAATGTGTTATGGAGATACTGTTAATGGATCGGATACTTGTGAGCTGGACCATTCCTGATAACCAAGGTAACACCCCGCTCTACTATGCGATCACAAACGGTTTCAATCGTGTTGCCAAGAAGATCTTGGAGTCTCCCCTCAAACCCACCGATCTTGTGTGCTCCTCAGATTTCTCGGCCCTTCTCAGTGTTGCTACCGACTGCTCAGGTCACTACTCCACCTTTCTCTACTATTATACTCCCTCCATTTATCTGTTTTATATATTAGAGAAATGAGAAGAAAACAGATAAATGAAGGGAGTATATTTTAACAGAAATTTATAATAATCCCCTATATACTGAAAGATTAACACATCTCAAAATTCTCCCGCTTAAATTTTCCGCCTAAGTGATATTCTATGGACAATATTTATTTCTTAATTAATTAGTGTTCACTATCTATATTTACTATTAAACAATATTTATCTTCTAATTAATTTTATAACATCAATTATTATTTAACTTTTATATAAATAAGATTAATAAAATATGTCTTTGAATTATATATGCAAATTTTCTACTCTTTTCAAAACGAAAGTAAACTGCATTAGTTTAATTAATTGTCAAATTCTCTAATATATGTATCTAAAATACCGTGCATTTGCACGGGTACTACACTAGTTTTTTTATTAAAATATTAAACTTTTCCGTAAACTTTTTTTTAGAACCTATAATTAGAGACTTTAATACTGGATAATGGAGAGTACTTTTTTTTTTACCACGTAATTATTATTTGACTTGTTTCTATATATGATTTTGAACTTTTACGTTGTTAGTATGACACATTCAAAGTTAAATCTTTAAATCTGATTTTAATGGATGACTAATGTAGGGTTGTTGCACTCACCCGATCAAACAAATTACCTCAACTAATGTAATAGAATTAGTTGAGTTCGAACCAAAAGGAGATCGAGTATTGAATACTAGTTTGTTTTTAATTATAAGTTAGCTACGCGAATCAAGAAATTGTTTTCAACTATATGTCTAATCTCTTAACATTTGTAAAAACAGAGGATGTAGTGAGGTTATTGATGCAAAAATCTGATAGCTGGTCTGACTCTGACTCTGATCATTGGTTTGACAACTATGGAAATACAATATTACACTCCGCCTTGAATTCAACCAAAAATGAAGAACATGCACTAGAGATTCTATCAAAGTATCCAGCCATGTGTAAGATTTTCAACCATAGAGGAGAAAGTCCTTTATTTCTCGCTGTCAAGTCTGGCTGTGAACGAGTTGTGGATAAGATTATGAGAATTGTGGAACCTCGTTTCGACATGCTTCGTAACTATTATGGAACAACTGTGATTCATAGTTTAGTTTGTTGTTCAGGTATTATTTCTTTCCTTAATGTTACTGTATATTACAGCAGAATAATTAGTTGAAATATGCTACTCCCTACATTAAACAGAGAAAAACTTCTAAATACATTAGCTTGCAGACTGCAGCAGGGCCGTGTTGGAGATTTCGGAAACAAAATTTAAAGATGGAGTCATATGTATAAAAAGTTCATATGTATTTGTTTTTTGGTTTTTATGTTTTGATTTGATTTTATTGATTAAGATAAGTTTATCACGAACACAGAGAAAACCGGTCGAAGATTGCTTAAGAAATATTGGTGGATAATCAATTTGCAAGATGATTTAGGAAAGACCGCCCTTGATTATGCAAATGAAGAAAACGTTGTTTGGTTGGTAAATTTGTTGACGAACCCTTCTCTGATAGAAGCGGAAAAGGAAGACTTTGATTGGATTGAGGCTTTTAATAGAGGAGAGCATCAGGCTGTTTTTGCCTTTGTCAGTAACAGCCAAAATCTACAAACCGTTTGCCGAGAAGCAAATGACACTCCGCTACATCATATAGTACTACCCACTTACAAAGATTACCTTAGATTTCTTAAAAATCCGTCGATTGCAGATATTAAGAACACAACCGATCATGATGGTGCAACAGCATTGCACCGTGCGATAGAGAGAAAAGATATGGATTTTGTTAAAGCACTTCTTCTTGATAATGGGGTCGAGCGGATCATCAGAGACCATGCTGGCAGAACTGCTATGGACTTGCTTGCCATGCTTTGTAAGGACAATGATGATTGGGTATGTTTAATTAACCAACCTAATTATTTTTTAAGAAAAATACTCTCCCTGCTAGTCATTTGTTTACCATTTTCATTTAAGAATGTCTCATTCATTGGTTTGCTTTTCGATATTAAGCATGTCTCTACTAATCATCAAATGTGACATGGGGTTTGTTTTTTTATCTAATGTTGACCCATTGACTAATTTGCCACCAACCCTTATTTGCAATTTTTCTTTTTTGAACATTAATTAAAAAGGAAAAAAAGAACATCTAATTTTGCACGTATCGTATCACATTATTACCTTATTTAAATGAAAATGACGATGTTTTATCTCAATTTATCTATGATCATTGAATTTTGAAACAACTATTTGTAGGGAATAATGTGCAAGCAAATTAAAGTGAATATATACCTAAGAACAACATATATTCAACCGGGGACCAATCTAGACCAAATGAGAAACACGCTCTCTGTTATTGCGGCACTTTTAGCAACAATTACATTTGCAGCTGGATTCACGTTACCTGGTGGAATTAATAGTAACAATGGGGAAGCCGTTCTAGCTAAGAAACCAGCTTTCTTAGTATTTTTACTTGCAGATGCATATGCAATGTGCACTTCCATGTTGGTTCTATTCTGCTTGGTATGGTCTATGGTTTCTGAAGTCGACATGTCTCGATTATTGGTTGATCGAAGTGTGTTCTTACTAATGCAGTCCTTATATGCCACCTTGTTAACTTTTATAACTGGCATCTACGCTGTAATAGAACACAGTTCCCTATGGGCAGCCATAGTTGTCTTTGTCATGTGTTCAACCATTGCAATCGCAGCAAATCAGAAAATTTTGCACAAGGTAATTGCCAAATTAGCTCCCACTTTCAAGGAAGTAGTGGCGCATGTACAACGAGCATGTCGACGCTTGAAAGATTCAATTCTTACTCTATGTCGCACCGTCCTTGGCAAGTAACAAATCAAAGTTTAGCAACACATACAAAGGGAGGGATTGCTATTCACTTCCATTGCTTATACAAAGCGTCTTGCTTGTGACGGACACTATTCGTCACAAGCTGAAAACGGATAGTGTCTCTCTCACAATAAGACAAGTGGAAGGGCAAATGGAGCACCTCATGGATAGTGTCACTTGCATATTGTGAGAGAGGCACTATCTGTTTTCAACTTGCAACAGATAGTGCCCGTATTCTGAGAATTTATGATGCTTATATTACGCATGTTTCAAACACTTTTCATAGTTTGTAAGAGTTGTGAGTAGGGTGTGTGAATTTTAGTTGAGATGATTTCTTAACATTTTTTAATAACTTGTGTGTTTCCAAAATCATTACCCTTTCATTTAAAAACACTCTCGTTCTCCATATTTGGTGTTAGAGCAAGTAAACAAAGTGTTATATATCTTGTCCAAATTTTTAGGGTTATAATTGGAAAAGATGGTGAGTTACCACTTACCACCCTAATTAAAAAAGGAGTAAGGGTGACCGGAGAGAGCAATGAGGATCTTCTGTCTCATTTGGTGTTTCATTCTGTATCCCACTCTATATACATTTTGACACATCAACAAATTAGCATATTTATTATATATTTTTTATTTGCAATAAGTGATGTGTCAAGATATGTATGGGGTGGGATACAGAATGAGATACAAAAGTGGGATAAGGAATCCTCACTGCAGCAAGAGAAGGGTGGTGAACTCCTATGATGGTGGTGGTTATACAATAAACATTTTTTTTGGGTGGTAACTTTGTTGAGATTGTTTTTTTGTTTTTATTTTTATTTTTATTTTCTAATACATTACTGGTACAATAGTACTTCACTTATTAGAGCAAGTTGGCTTAGAGACTTGCAAGCAATTGTCTAAATAGTGAGACAAGTACATGTAGGATACATGTAGGAATAACTTAAAACAACAACTAGTTTTATTAAGTTAGTAGTTTAAATGACCCTACCACAAAAATACAACCAATAGAAACTGGTTTGATTAATTAACATATGAGTCAACCTAGTTAAAATTTAGGCTAAACCATTAAAGGGGATTTTTATAGCTAAAAAATAAACAAACTTAAAATGTTATGATGATAATGGTAAAGTTGGTTGCAACTAGCTTACCATTGGACTTGTTATTATTATCTGTATTTTTCTACCCAAAAATTCAGGAGAGGAGAAATGAGGAGAGAACAAATGAGTCGTGGAAATGAGGAGTAAAATGAGAAAATGCGTACTGTATTAAGTAAAAGACGTATTATAAAAATAAACGTATATTTTTTTGCATAAAAATAGTAAATTTTAAAAAGTCAAATACTTTTTTTTAACCCGTATTATAACACGATCCGTATTCTACCTGACTTGTATTATAACCCGATCCGTATTCTACCTGACCTGCTCAATAAGTCTAACCTCTAACATCACCCTAACCAAAAACCCCAACTAAAATCAAAAGTGTCCCAATAGTCCAACACTTAGCGCTCATCGGCTCATATTGACTCGAGTTAAACCGGCGAGTACCTACTTTCATTCGACGTTTTAATTTAATTTACTACTTCGTTATACTACCTTTATTCAATTTCAAACACATCATTTATCTCTTACACGTTTGTCTATGTACAAATTGTAACGTAAATATCTTGAATTTTACATAATAAAATATATAAATGTTTGATATTCTTATTATATTTATAAAGACGAGTCAAATAAAATCCCACATAAATATATTTTCTCTTACATATTGCTCAGAATTTCGAAGATTCGATTCATTAATAAATAGTGTCAAAATATGAAAGGGTGTGTTTGTTTTAAAGGTAATAATAGACGGGAACATGTGGGCTTGGCCCGGGCTAAGACAATAAAGCAACCTGTTTATAGGGTTGGGCTGGACCAGACCAAATGTATGGGCCTATTTTGTGAGCCTGAACCCAACCCAAACGGACAAGATTGGGCTTTTGGTTTCAAATGGGCTTTTCGGGCCCTAAGATTTACATCTTGTTAGGTGACATAAATAGCCACATATGTCCACTAATACCTTAAAGACATGCTTAGATTATAAAATTAACACAACTGCTAAAAGTTATGATAAACCACTTATGAATTGCTCGATAAAATATAGATTAAAATAAATATAACAATTTTATGATGCTTAATCATGTACTCATGGATATAATCTATATTAAGAAGACATCGCTCTTTAACTTTTTAATGAATATCATGGATTTTTACGATTTCTTTTTAAAAAATTTATTACTCCCTCCTATTCTCAATGTTCTTCCACATATGTTTTTGGATAGTGTTTAGTGGGATGATAATATGTTTGAAAGTAAGAGAGAGAATGTGGGGTTATAAATAAGATTTTATAACCACAAAAGAAAGACAAATAAGGAAAGTAAAAGTTTTTTTTGAATTTGCCGTTTTAGGAAGTGTAGATGTTAGGGCATTAGCAATATAGGTTCATCAAGAGGTTTGTAGGATGACATGTCTATATTTTAGAGGTTTATCAACAAACCTTCTATTGTTGGTGATGATGAATGTTGAGGTTCATGGATGAGAGGGGTTACAGGTTTGTGGAGAGAGAATGTGAGAGGAGAAAAAGTTTAGTGAGCCATGAGATAACTTTGAAGAGGTTTATTTGTTGTTGGTAAGAGGTTTGTATGTAAATGAGTTTGTATATTAGCTTATGTGGTATAAGAACAAACCTCTTAAATATTTGTCTATTGCTAATGCCTTTAGATAGCATAAAACTAGCACAAAAAGAGAAAAGAAGCCCAATTATAAAATTTTATTTTATTTATATTTTAATTTTATTTTAACAACTCAGGACTTTAATGAAAACTAACTCATTTAAATATACAAGTTATATCATTCTAAAATTTTAGGTTATCAAAATAAAATATTTTTATACAAAATTATTGAGTACCTTTTAGTTTGCGAACAGTTTGTTGAACAATGCATTCAGCTTTCACCGTACCAGGTACCTTTCTTCCATCTTCTTTACTTCTTTTTCTTTAATAATCGTAAATTTTACTGCTTTTTCTTCTGAATTACAGTTCCATTAACATTACTCTTGTAAACATCCTTAAAAATTTGATCTTTATTTAGTTTTTCTTAAATAAGAAAAACCCATAATTTGTAATTTTAATTAAGAGTGAACCCTGTTTAGTTTTTCGTACTGGGATTCCTCTAACAGTATAAGAAAACCCACAATTTGTATTTTTAATTAAGAGTGTGTGTGTGTTTAGTTTTCGGAAACAGTCTCATTGTGTTGCTGACACATGGTAAGGCTGCGTAAATCCGACCTGCTCTTACCTTGTTATAGTGTGTGTTTAATTTGGCTTGATTGTAAGTGTCAATTCGGGAAAACATCAACCTATAATTTGTAATTTTGATCAAGATTGTGCACTTTATTGGGTTTGATTATAAGTTTGAAGGACTATTTTCAGGGGAAATTGCTTGAAAAAAGTGTAAAATAAAATCCCAGTTAGGGTTTTTAGATAAAGGGATTAAAAAGGGAAGAAAATGAAGTTGAGGTATGCAATGGTGTGTTCATCGAACCAGAACCGGAGCATGGAGTCTCATTTTGTGCTGAAAAAACAAGGGTTTGATGTTTCATCATATGGGACTGGTACCCAAGTCAAGCTTCCTGGACCTTCCATTAGAGAACCCAATGTTTATGATTTTGGTACCCCTTATAAGCAGATGTATGAGGAGCTTCGTCGTAAAGATCCTGAATTGTATCCTTTTGATTGAGGTTCTTGTTCTTAGGGTTTATGTGTAAGCTTTTGATGGGTTATGCTTTTCAAATTTTGGCTCGGGATGATGGTGGGTTACTTGTGTGGTTCGAATTGTTGCGATAAAGATGTGTCAGTTTTTTTTTTTTCACTGGAAAATGTTATTGGCAATTGGGCGTTTGGATTGTTTTTCGTGTATGCTTCAATTACATTATTTGCAAAATTTGTCGATTTTTGTCATAGAAAGTGTCGGTAATTGTGTTGGGGTCAAGAGTGGATACACATCTTGAGTGAGGACATTTCCACTTCTTATGTTAGTTTGTCTGAATTTAATCAGTTCAAAATTTCGCCTTCTAAGACCTAAGCTACAAGCTTGCAAACCTTTGCTCATCTGACTCCAATAGGGTGATTCATCCCTAATTGTCTTTGTTGTGACTAGCTTGTTCATTGAGTTTAAAACTAAGAGCTTTGCAGTTGGATGAAAGACTTAACTTTTTGTGCCAATTAATTTTAGCATTATTTGAATTGATGTGTGTTGCTCAAATCGAACTTTTGCGAGAAATGTTTCAGTTCTTTTTTTTCACTGAATTATGTTTTTGGCAATTGGACATTTGGATTGTTATTAGTGTATGCTTGAATTACGTTATTTGCAAAATTTGTCGATTTTTGTCATAGAAACTAAGGTGTTGGTAGTTGTGTTATTGGGGTCAAGAGTGGATACATCTTGAGTGAAGGGATTTCCACTTCTTATGTTAGTTTGTCTGAATTTTAATCAATTTGAAATTTCGCCTTCTAAGACCTCAGCTACAAACTTGCAAACCTTTGCTCATCTGACTCCAATAGGGTGGGGAGGTATGTTTCATGCCTAATGTCTTTCTTGGTGACTTTATCATTTATTGGCCTTTGCGCTAGCTTGTTACTTGAGGATAAAATTACGTGTTTTGCGGTTGGATGATATGCTTAACTTTTTGCGCTTTAATTTTTAGCATTATTTGAGTGGATGCGTGTCCTTAATGATAAGTACATATACAAACGCAATGGCATTTTGCCAATGCTGAAACGAAATTTATCTGTCAAGCTTGCTCCTCAACGCTGGCAAGACAATGCTGATGACGGCTCTTTCGATGTGGTATTTACATTTGAAGAGAGGGTTTTTGACATGGTTGCTGAAGGTATGTCTGTTTAGAAGTAGTAAGGTTTTGAGATGTAACTTGTTCTCTTATATCAATTTGTATTGATGATGCCTTTCACTTGCTTCACTGTGTTAAGAACTAACTCAAGTGCTTCTGTTAACATCTTGTGGAAACCACCCTACACCCCAAATTAAGTTCTTATCCAAATGCTTTCCATCCTCTCGCAAATGTTTTTAGTAGCTGCGTTATTCTGACTGTTAAAATGGTTAAAAATCATTTGCTAATCCAAATTGATCTCTAATAAGGATATGTGAGTTACGCAATGCTCATATTGGGGTCCTTGTACCAACAGAGCTTTAAGCTCAGTGTTTCTTGTTGGTAGAGGAGAATGGACTACTCGATTTGCATAGATAGGTCTATCTCCTCAAACATTAACTGTTATTTCATAAGGGAAGGTGCTGGTCCTGGATATTATTAAATGTCTTTTCTAAAAATCGATTTAATACCTTTTTGAACAAATAACATATCATATGATTAATTTAATTTGTAATATTGGAGCCTTTGTTGACTCTCAACCTTAGTTTTAGAAGGTGTGAGGTGCAATGAGGACCTTTGACAATGAGTCGCAAGGCAAAGGCGCAAGCCTCATGCACACAAGTACACTATATTTTGCTAACAAATTAATATTTTCCGACATATAAAGAAGTATAAACTAGGCTTTCTGGAGCAAAGGGAAGGGCTTAATAGATGAACTAGAAAAAAATATGGATATTTCATATTGATGCATTTCTCTAGCCGCGCCTTATCCACAAGGCACATTGAAGGTGCTCTAATGCTAGATCCGCAATGAGCATCATGGTTAAGTATGCCTGAGGGAGCTTTTATTTGTTTTCTTTTCTTTTCTTTTCAAATTAGCTCTGAATCGATATTATAAATATTATTATCCTGTTTCACATGCTTGGATTGAAGGCTGTTATGTATGACCTCTAATTTAGGATAGATTTTAATTTGCCGTAGGAGGGAAATACGAGTATCCATTTTCCTTCCGACTCAATTTTGCTAACCAGACTAAGGAAATTGTCCCACTCCCACTCCCACTCCCACTCCCTCCATATCCCTCCGTCCAAGTTATACTGAAGTTTGGATTTTTATTAATCACATTATTCACATATATACACTGGCAAGCTGTATCCAAACTTTTGCGTCAAGTGTTCGTAATTTGAAGTTATTGGAAATAACAATAAGTTTTTATGGAATAAGGTGACGCTCATTTGTCAGAAATTTTGTACTCCCTCCATTCCAGTATATATTCTTCTCATTTTTTTTTTTTTTTTTATCGTAAACTAATTGACCCCTTTATGCCTGGTAAAATATTCAAAGTGAACAAAAAATATAAATGAGATATTTCATCACTAGATCTTCAATACAACATCTAGTTCAAAATCCAAATGAAGACGATATAAATGAGATTGAGAAAGTACTCCTTAAATAGCACTCAAGGCATCCTTTTATTGGTTTTGTTTACTCTCATTCATGTTATTTGATTCATTTGCTTTCGCATTTCCCCTCTTCTTTGCTCAGTATTTGCTAGTTCTTGTATATTCCTTTCTTTTCTACTGCAAATGACATGCCATATGTGAGATGTATACTTAAACTAGTTGTTTTTGCTCAGACCTTCACAACCGTGATCAAGTTCTTATGAAACCTGTTGCAATTATCAATCTTGAGGTGAAAGACAATCATGAAGAGGCAGCTATCGGGGCTCGCCTTACACTCGATTTGTGCCAGGAGGTGTGTATTATTGCTTTGTCTATCCTGTTGACATTTAACCTCTGTGCCCTAGTCTTGAAACTTGACCATGCCTCCCATATTGGTTGGACAGATTGGGAATGTTTTAGGGTCTGTTGGTTTATTTTATAATTTCGACAGTCCACCTCACTTCTCTTTCGGTTGATACTTGATAGGAATGTTTCAACTTATGTTTCAGTTTCAGTCGATCTTCTTGTCCCACAGTTTAACCATGGCTATCTCAGTGATTTTCTGGCCTGTGTGCCTGTGGAACTTTAAAATTAAGTCTTTTGTACATGAGATCCGTCAACTAATATGCAATTATTAAATACTTGAATCTTTCACATTCAAGTAACAGCATTTTGACGTAAATAATTCAATGCAGCTTGAAGCAACCGAGTATTGGGAGGATAGCATCGATGACATCATTTCTGCCTTTGAGAGAAAACACCGAAGAAAGATCTTCTACACCATTTCGTTTTACTGAAGATGTCGTATGGATGTTTGAAATTCTAGCTTGACAATGTGCTTTTGAATCCTGGGTATAAATTCACTCATCCTCGATGTCGTGCATCTGATATACAACCTACTCAAAGGAGTGATGAAATGGTTTTGAAAATGACAATCCTTGCACCGGTATTATTGCTCATATATCAGGCAACCTCTCGAAAATGATTTGCTGTAGTGTCGAGCCCATTTTAAGGCATAACATGTCACCTTGGTTGTAAAAAGTGATTATCTCGTTGAACGTGATTTGTAAGCTATCATGCACACTCAGGAGTTTACCCCATTCACACCTAAGATACTAGTTGTGGGTATGAACAAAACGAAGCGATGTCTGAATCGCACTTCTTTAATTCTGACGTCCCTTTTGTTGATATCCGATGGCCATTTATTAATGTCGTAATTTTTCGCTTAAACAAAGGAAGATTGGAAAGAAATGAAGTAGCATAAAGCTACAGAAAGGGAAGCTGCCAAGGTATGCTCGAATCATTGTTCGAAATTGTGGCGATACTGCCGTATTTTCAGCACAAGCAACTCACAAATCACGACTTAAAATCTACTCAAGCAACTGGCAAATCAACTTTGTATCTTAGTAGTATTCATTAGTGAATATTATAAAGTTAAGACGAGAAAATAATTAATTATTTTGAATGACAAATGAATAAATGATTCACAAGACTTTCAATTTACTACTAGCCTCATGATTTGACAAAGCGTAAACAAGAACGCAAATTTTGATAAGGTCGTCTTATACAAGATTTTGTGTAATTTTTATTTTATTTTGAAGAAATTAGAAATAGAGAGAGCAACTATATATATTCGGTTTTTTGATCACTAATATGCGCTTTTGATTTTTGTTTTCGTTGTTTATGTAGGTTTTATTGATTGTTTAGGCAACATTAATTTAGTATATAGGTTATTCTATTGTTGTTTTTTCTCTTCATGAAATTAGGTTTGATTTTCAATCTCAAATCTTAGGGGGTGATTCCGTTGAAAATTTAATGCATTTCTGTCAAACACTGAAATAAAACCGTTGCATGGTATACAATTAACTCGGTATAAGAACTCATTTATCGCCTTCGGTCAGACACTGAAATAAGACCGTTGCATGATTTTCGAAGTTTTTAGTTAAACTTTTCCAAAAAATTTCAAGTGTGTCTTATATTATTACTCACCTCACTAAATATTTTCGCCCCCTAAACTCAAATCCTGGTTCCACCACTGCCGAGAGCGTGAACCGCGACCGCAATGTGAGATTGATTGGTCGTATACATTGAGTAGAATCAAAAACATCATTAAAATACACATTACATGATTAAAAATGACCGCATTAGCTCACATTTGGAATAATCATTGAAATCTAACAGCGACTTAATTACACAAGCGTCAACTAATCATGCATTGTGTTAATTAGCTGGCATTTTTAAAGCCCTAATTTTGCATCATATCTTATCATTCAAGTTCATCAAATGTAAACATAACACCCAAAAACTTGATTAATTTTCCATATTATAAAATTATGCATTGATTGAAATTTCAAATTTGTTGCGTGTAAGTAATCAAATTTAACTTCATTATAAATACAACCCTGTTTTCTCAGTTTGCATGAATTAAGACACACTTTTCCGATCTCTTTTCCTTTGTCTAAAGGGAGTCAGAAAGACGATTTTGAACTCTGAAATGGGTTTAAAATGGGTTCTCAACTCCTTTTTCACTCATACACTTGTAACCTCAACTGATCAAAATGCCCTGAAAACTGATTCACAGCAGAAACCAGTGAATGCTATGAAAAACAGCAGCTTCCAAATGCCTGTGAATTACCCGCGATACAGGAAGTCAGATTATGCGACAATGGAGGAGTGGAAGGTGGAGATGTTGTTAAGGCAGTACGGTCTCGACCATCACATTAAGGGAAGTGTTGATGAAAAGAGGGAATTTGCAATGGGAACATTCCTGTGGCCTGATCAACTCTAAATGAATTTACCAGTTAACAGTTCAGCATTCTGTTCTGCACCTGTCTGCTTATATATATTAAGCCCTTAAGCCACCTTTTTTGTAGTATTGAGTCTTGATAGTAGTAGTATTCCGATCCTATTTCATAATGGTGTCGCGAATGCTCCATTTGCTTTTTGTCGTAGTAAAAATAATTGTCGAAAATAAATCGGTGGCCTGGCTTTAAGGTAGTAGATGACATATATTCATATTCTACAGTGTGGAGTAGTCTTTTTTCTGTTAAAAATCTTGGCATTCATGTTTATTTTCGGATTTTGATCTTCTTCCATTTTGTTTTGGTGATTGTTAAGTTTGGACTTGGGAAAATTGATACCAAAATAAACTATTTTCTTAATTTAAAACTCTACATAAGAAACACAAGAACACATTCACAAGTTCAACTTAAAAATAGAGAAGAAAAAATTATTTCAGAGCTAGTTAGCGCGTTCTTCCATATAGGATACTCCGAAAACTATGATAACATGCGTAAAATGACATTTAGACTCTTCATTTTTTGTTGAAAAAACATCGATCAAATGTCCAAGTCCGTCCCTTGACCGTACCCTTGGACAAGAACCCAAGTCCGAAACTTGCATCCGAACCTAAGTACATAGGCTTATGATATGTATGTCATAATGAATCAACACTGTTTTAGGGTAGCTCATTTATCAAAAATTGCATTGAAATTCATATCACTGGTTTATTACCAATTCTTGTTCAAAACCCGTCGTAACTTAACACTGTTCTTAAAGCTAAATTAAAAAGAGAAGTAAACAAACGAGATTCTGAGAGGTTTTAAGTTAAGACGGTCCTAAACAAGATCAACTACTAGTTTATATGACAAATTGTTTTGAATAATTTAGTGAAAAAAACAGTAAATTATTTAGAAAATAAGAAATCTGAAGAACTTTAATTTGATTGATTTGTACTTTAGATAATCTGACTATCTAGTCACTAGATTTCAGACATGTACTTTATTGAAAAGTACTAGGCCAGGAACAGAATTATAGATGATAAAATATCACAATAATGCTAAGAAATAACAACACATTATTCATAAGATAAGACATTATTTTACTACTCTATATGATTTAATGATTTATATATAGTCATTCAATAATGAAGTAACAAGCCCTAAGCTACAAAGCTAGAGTATTAGCTATAGGTAGATCATACATACCTTTCATTTACAAGTACCTTTTAATCATCACTTAATAATCTTAAAAGGGAGGATCGGAGGAGATCAAATTCTCTGTCTCATTTTGTATCTCATCTTTTTTTTTTTTTTTGTCTGAAAAACTACAACTATGTGAATATTGTATTTCCTTAACCTAGATTAGGAAACCGAGACTCATGTAATAGTATAAATACACCTCTTGTATCTCATTGTTATTTATGCAATTTTCAATGATAAAACCGTTCTCATATATTTTCTCTAAATTCTATCAATCTTGAATCCCACTATTATATTCTTTTTGTGACACATCAACAGTTTAATACAGAGTATTACCAATTTTTTTATGTGAAGGATGATGAATTGCAAGATAAAGGCAATGATCGACAAAACCAGGATATATCTTACTAATATAATTTTATAAGAAATTTTCCCTTTTTTTTGCCCTAGATTTGAGATAATTTTATTTCAGTAATTTGAATCGTAGAAAATACGGAGTATTGTTTTGTTGATATGAGATTTGAGTTATTATTTTTTAATCTGATAACCCAGATTATACAAGTATGTAACATAACTAAAATTTCTGACCTTGGTAAATGGTAATAACACGATATAATATGAAACCAAGTCCGATACTTACTTCCAACACAAATTATAAAATAAGATCGTCATATTATGAGTTTTTTTAATGACTAAAACACTTATTTATTACCATCAACGAATGTGAGTTTCATATACATAAATCGAGAACTAAAGAGAAAACAATAGGAATTGTTGTTTGAAAAAAATACATAAAAATGCACTTTATTTAATGTCATTTGGTACTATAGATAATTTACCTTTTGAATGGCTAGATTTGAGACATATGTACTTGGCTAGTACTTAGAACATGATTTAACAGTAGTTTTACTTGGAACATACTTTTTATCAAAAGATTTGACACTGGTACATAGAACATGTCTAAATAAGAGAGCTCAATCCCTTTACATACAATAATGAACCTAGGTAACAAGGACATGCTAGGAGGTATGTAGATCGTTATTTTCTCGTGTTTACGAGTTCAGAAAATGTTTACGCGAAAACAATGTGTTGTAGATGTATGTAGATAGATCATCCAATTACTAAATGATTGTTAATTACTCCATTTATTAGTTTAAATGTATGACGTGATTACGAGCTCAATAAAATTAAACCCATCTTACACAGTTACACATTTATTTATGTCTTTTAGTTAGAGTGTTTTAGTCAGTTGTTTATCTTTTATTTTAAAAATGTTTGTAATATGTACTCCGTATATTCAATCTACATGCATAAGGCAAGGACCTGTTCTTTTAAACTTAATTTCAGCTCGTTTCAATTCTGTTAAGTTTCAATTCAGCTCATCTTTTCACAACTTAACTCTTACTTCAGTTCAATTCAATTCAGCTTCAGTAAGGCCCTGTTCATTTAGACTTAATTTCAGTTCTATTCAGTTCAGCTCAACTCTATTCAGTTCAGTTCAATTCAGTTATTCTCTTCACAAATCAACTCTTACTTTAGTTCAGTTGAGTTCAGCTCTATTAAGTTCAGTTCAATTTAGACAATTTCATTCTAAAAGAATAGAGCCTAAATTCAATTCTGTTCCGTTCAATGGTTCAACTCTTTTTCGCCGAAAAGAACAAAGCCTAAATTCAATTCTGTTTCGTTCAATAATTCAGCTCTTTTTAACCGAAAAGAACAAACCATAATATACAACTTAAGTTACATACTCCTCGTCTAAATTAACAACGATAATTTCAAGTCCGACATAAGTTAATGTATGTCGTGAAAAATAAGTAGCTAATCAACATTTAAATGGATGTCGTATTTAATGTATGCCGCCATAGTGGTTTATTTTCATCCAATAGAACAATGTAGCACATACTCCACCCTTCTAATATAAAACACATTTATGATGATTTTACAATACTAATGTTGGTTCAACAAACATGTGTATTTATTATACATATAAGGTCTCATTTTTGTGACTATTTAAGGATAATGCAGCTTTATTTAATTTGTTTGGCTAATCTTTTCACAAATTAAGACTATGTTTTTTCGGTTGAAAAGAGTTGCATTGAACTTAATGAAGCTGATCAATTAATTAATAAAGTTGAACGAAACTAAATTAATGTAAGCGTTAATTTGTGAAGATGTGGGCTGAACTAAACTGAATGAAGTTGAACTCTTAATTTAGCTCGATTCAGTTTGGCTCAGCTCCATTAAGTTGAGTTTTGCTAGACTTTTCCGTATTAATTAAACATTTAAACTTATAGAATTTGAACTCTTTTATTTGAACTTAAATGATTTGAACTGAAACTTATATGATCTTAACTTTTTTCTAAAACGAATGTATAAAATATGATCTAAATTTATAAGAACTGAACTGAATTTAAAACGAGTGCCTTTAATTTAGAAAACGGCCTAAGTGTAGTCACTAATAACTAATAAGGTACCAACATCATGTAAGAAATAGCATGAAACACAGCACATGCAATATGTGGATTAAAATGTAGAAAAATGACAATAGATTAAATTGGAAGCATCTACATACATTTCTGAAGAATTTTGAGACTAAATGTGAATTAGAAAACGATGAATCTCCAACATTGTTTGTAAACAAGACTCTAAAAATGTGATATATCGTACATGGTGTGGGACCCTTGTCACTAAAATTTGATTATAAACTTGTAATAACATTAATGATTGCTAAATATGAAATTAATTTTGTTGGTATAGTCAATTACTTGTGTTACTCAAGAAAAAAACATAAAGATAGAACTTGCCTAGATGTATTGACTTTCATGCATGCACCAGTGGCGTTTGTAGGAACTTATCTATGGGGTTCAAGTTTATTAACAAAATTTTCTAAACGGTGCATATTCAATTATTCATGTATACCAAATTATCAATAATACTACCGAAACTTTTTGAAATATATACGTAACAAAATTGTAAGAGATATTCACACATAGTTTCCGATATGTTTTGACGAGATATATTGTTTTCTTGATATTTAAAAAAGACTTATATTAAGTTAAAAAATCGAAATATTAATATAAACATTATCTTCTTTAGAAAAACAAATAAGAAAAGTTTACAAATAAAATATAATTTCTAAAAAGTAAAGCAATAAAAGACTTATTTTACAAATTACATGTAAATTGTAGCTTATTAATTACGTATTTAATATCGAGTTAAATGAGGCTTTTTAAAAAATGGTTAAAAAGTAGGCCATGGGTTTCGAACCCACAGTACATATAAGCAACTCTTATCCACTGCACCACTTTCATATACATGCTTAACATTGTTCTGTAAAATTTTGATCTAAAGATCAGTGGGGGTTCAATTGAACCCCATGAAACCCCCACTGGAAACGCCCCTGGCAATCTGACATGCACACTTTCTTACATGTATTATATTTATTTATATAGGGTTTATTACAAATAAAATACCGGATTATAAATGGTACCTGCATGTATAGTGTTGCTTGCATCTTGATTTTGGTGACAGTATTGATTGTTGCGACCTAATCTTATTGATGGTTACAATATCCCTGTATCACCTCAAAATATGGTGATAGCTAGTAACCTCTAAAACCGTGATAGCTAGTAATCTTATTGATGGTTACAATATCCCTGTATAACCAAGAATGAAACTTATGGAGTAGTATTACTCAATATCGCTTATGTTACAAATACTTGTTGAGAATAATCTCCAACATGAAAGTATGTATTAATGTATATGATCGAGAATCAAGCTGGTGAACAATAAGTAATAAACTACTCCATGCCACCTATTGTATCACACTTATTAGGTTACTAGTATACTTCTCGTGCAAATACACGGTATTTTAGATAGTATAGTTCTCGTGCAAATATACGGTCTTTTAGATACAAATATTAGAGAATTTAACAATTAACTAGTGTAACACCCGTGAAAATTCACGGGGTTGTGTACTTTTTTTTTTAAGGAGACGATAAATTATAATTGTTAGATAATCGATTATTTAATTTTTTGAAAATGTACAGATTTTTATAAATAAAAATAAAAATCGATAAATATATATAAGGACATTTTAAA
>VHZZ01002392.1:93992-122522 GCA_009801015.1 Silene noctiflora
TGCTGATGTGGCCATATTGCAAAACTGTGATTGGCTCAAACAAAATTGATTTTGTGAGGTTGAATGTGAGGGCTGCATTACCTTAATTCTCAAAGAAGATTGTGCCACCTCAGCTTTTTATCATTCCTCTTTTATATATATAATGATTAAACTCTTGTTAGATTTAATCCGAATAGAGACCATAAACTTCATACTAAATTATTCGGTAAATAATACTTGATGCGGAAGCGTACCTGAATTACATGACGAAAGGTTGAGATGAACCGTCTGTAGGGACAATGTTCAGGATTAGGTCTTCTAGTAGACACACATACTAATAGGGATCTCTCTCTACTGATGAGATGCGGGGAGATTAAGTTATTGTGTGCTACCAGGGACCATAACCCAGGTGACTATATATTAGTCTCCTTAATCTAATGTGTCCATCATGCATTAGAAACCTAATGGGTATCTACACTTAGATAATAAATTGGTCCATACCTTTTAAGACGTAAATAAGCCAATATTTAATACACCGTAGTGGATCACTTTATATTTGGGTTAACCTTAACCGATAGCGCATAAATACAATTATAACCGAATAAATAATTTGTCCACATATATTATCGTATTCAGGCCCATATTTCTTACAATCTCCCACTTGGGCCAAATACATCCATATATGTGTGACATCTCACAATTGTATTTACAATAACCTTATTGAGCTCAAAAGTGCTATCACAATCTAACCGTCTTAAGCATATCGATTCATCAACCATACCAACATAGGATCAAAGCGGCATTTGCTATAGTTTATCGTAGCAGGACCCTCAATGGTCACATATGTCAATATAACCAACGACATGAATCGAGCATGGGAGTGCAGCATGAAAATAGCATCCGAATGTGATCCCAATATGCATATTTCCAACTGGTCCACCTTAGTGAGATCAACCAGAATAACACAGAGTGAAACTGTAAACCGAAAACCTTATTTCTGCAGAACTTAATAACCGTAAACTTTAATGTGTCTAACATGACAAACTCCCACTTAAGCTGAAATTCCTTAAAACTGAAACACCCATTTGAGCAATAAGCTCAAGAAAGACCGTAGGTGGTAATTCCTTAGTAAGCGGATCTGCAAAATGGAGTTTGTATCATGTATAATTGACACGTTCTCACTCTGAATTATTCCTTAAACAATACATCACTTGTATTGTTATTAGAAACTATAATAATTGCACATTTATCATAAATTACTTATGTGGTCTTTCAATACCGTACCGAATTTGCAGGCTCAAGACAAATGTTATATAACCAACTAGGAGTCGAAACGCCAAATGATCTCAACCTGAATCGATCTCCTATAAATAATGTTTTGTTCCAAATGTAAATGACAAACAATATATTTATTTGGCTGCCCTTACTAGATTCAAGATCCTAATTTGTATCAACTTAATATCTGTCAAATAAACTTTAGAATGTACGCAATATCTGAACGCATACAAACTAAATATATATACCATAATACTTAAACACACGAAATATTTCCTGAAACACAYGAATTTAAGCATTACTGTATTTTCTGAATAAATATTTCCTTTAGGGCATTTAAGACTAATTTGTCTCCTTTACTGAAAGGGTACAAAACTGGAATAATTTTCATACTCCCATTGAATCTTTAGTATCAGCAATCGTCTACCACATTAATCTAATATCAAATAAGATGACACCATGGCAGATTTTTAATCTTTATGACGGAAACCCTTACTTTAGCTTTATTGGATGAATTACCTTAATTTGCAGAAAATCCACTTTGAATCCATTGAAACAAAGCTCTAGTTACTGCACTAAATATTTCATCAATGTCACATTGACAAAGCATATTTATAACATTCATCCACTGTAACTAAAAAACACTGAATATGCCAAAATATCCTTATAGTCATATTGACAAAATGAAATATACTGTCACATTACCCCTTTGAAACCCTTCTTAGTAACAAATAAATATTTGAAACCAACATATTTCACAACTTTAAGTAATGAAACAATGTCCAAATATCATCGTCCATCAAATGACTTAATTTCCTTATTACCTTATGATAATGAAACATAAATGTATATGATTGGGAATAATCAAGCTAGTGAACAATAAGTAAGAAAGTACCCCATGCCTCCTATTAGATCACACTTAGGTAATGTTCTTTTAGACATTTACCCTTTTCACTTCAAATTAGTTAGTTTAGGCTATTTAGTTTAGTTCAGTTTAGTTTAATCTAATTTAAATTAATTTTATATTTTTCTAAATTTATTATTTTCTTAATATTGTTATGCAAATTAGAAAGATATTTCATTTCCCTATCTAAACAAAATAATTATAGAGCATGCACTTATTGATATACATGAACTAATATTCATTCGGTATATTTCCACTATCAAAACATTAAGTAAAGCAAAATGACTCAGTTAAGTGACTGCGCTTCTTTCTATTATTGTACATGAAGTAACATTCATTCGATGTAGTTTTCGACGTAATTTTCATCATGTTCATTCGAAAACAATCTCTTTGTGTTGCTAACACAAGGGTAAGACTGAATACTCCATATAACACTCCTTTCAATGCACTTTTTAGTTTTTACCTATTCTCAATTCAAATAAATTTCATAATATCCCTCAAAATATCTTTGATGAATTATAAAGTCAACCTTTACTATAAACAAAATTGTAATAGACATAAAAAATGGAGGTTGGACATAAGATTTTTTGTCTAAAGCACTCCTAAATTTCAAGTTTAGAAAACTTTTGACAAGGTAAGCATGTAACCACGTAGTTGTTTTTAACTGGAAGATTGCATAACAAGTTGACACATTAATTAAGAGAGGTTAATCATTAAATTAAGAGCTTAATTACTGCCTTTTCCTTATGTTTCTATGTTCTATATTTCTTGGTTTAGAAATATAACCTATTACAAGTTGTTGGTAAAATACTAAGTACAACATTTGCCCTCCTTTCAAAAAAAAAAAGGGTTGGTCTCACTTGCCACGGTCGTTAATTATAACGGAGAAAAAGTAATTATTTCAAGATCCGATTTTTCTAACCTATACCCACTAGGCATATAATAAGAAATCAAAATACAAAAGAATTAAATGATATTTTAATGGGAAATTGTAATGGCCACTAGTTTACTACAACGGTTTATTATCTAAAAGTGACCATTTTAATTAGTGGTTATTTTTTATTAATAAATAAAATGGTCATATTTATCCCATCGTTACTTGCTAAAGTCGGAAATAAGAATTTGCCTTCAAAATATAACTAAATTGATATGAAGAAAATAAAACATCGTGACCAGGTGATACCGGATACCGAATCTTGTGTTATTACCTTCTCACATTTGATAGGTAAATATCCATTAATCCAAATAACCTTATTTATATACAAACAGATGAAATATATAATGGTAATATCCAATTTCACAACCATTCGGTTACATTTTATTATATGCCGAGAAAAGGATTGTCCCCTGTTAATTTTTCATATTTCATCAATGTAAAACTATCATTCAACTCGGAGTCCTTAACTCAATGATTGAGTTTTAAATATTCACCTATATATATAATTAATCACTAAACCTCGATTTCTTTTATCGTTTACTTCAAAATCTGTCACCGTAAATAAAGAACCCACCTCATCTCACTTACCAATATTGCATCACATACTCACATAGCTCCACCAAGTGTACTTAAGATTGTTGCGAAGGACCTACACATCCCATAATACACAAGGGCAATCATGTCATTTCACATGAATATAATCAGGTGCTTTTTTAGCTTTGAATCCTCTATATAAGGAAACTATACTTAAGAGAAACTACCAACCAAAACTTCTAAGTTCAGAAATCTCCAAGTTTCCCTTCTTATAAAACATACAAAAAACAATACTAATGCATGAAAATAAGCAACAACATCTTGAAAATATGAAGCAAGTTTCTTTATTACATGAATTTGTGAAAAAAACAACACAAATTATATTACCATTTTCATTATTTTCTTTCTTAATTTTGCATCCATCTTGGCTTCCTTTCATGCAATCTTTTATATCCAATTTTTCTACATTTTATTTCCAAATTATTTCCCTTGCGGCCGATAAGAATTACATATTCCTCTTATGTAATGGGATATTAGTATTTGTGGCTAAGTACTCGTGTCAGACAATCGACACTCAACCAGGGTCATTAGACGAGAAGTCAACTTCTGACCCACTGTTGGATCAGAAGTTGACTCTGGTGGATGATGTTGTGGTATACAATCAATACAAGGATGATTACATACAAATAGATGATCAAACCACCTCAGCAACAGCAGAACAAGAACAAGAAGACGACTACGACGACAAATATGTACAAGAAGAAGAAAAATCTAATTATGAAAACATTCAAGAGGATGTTAGGGGCATAAAAAAGGAAGAGTACATGATAGAAGAATACCAAAGTACTCATCATGCATTATTATTCGAGGACGAAGAAGAAGAAGAGGAAGAAGAAGAAAATGAAGAAGAAGATAATATAATTGCAAATATGAGTACAGAAGATTTAAATAGAAAATTCGATGATTTCATTAAAAAGATGAAAGAGGAAATTAGGTTTGAAGCTCAACAACAACTTATTGTTGTTTAAAATTTAAATTACTAGGAAATTAAATTAATTAATTAATTAATTAATGAGTGACGCCTAACGTTCACAGTAAAATACTGTACCTAGTAAAATTTTGTTGTGTTAATATTGTTCATGTTTTTCTATTAGGTAAAGGTACGGCCTTTTATTTTTATTTCTATAATTGTATGTACATATTTAATACAATAATAATAACATTAGTAATCCCAAAATATGTTTTTTTGGGGTCAAAAGACGCACAAATCAAGGGTTAATAGAGGCGTTTATCCTCATCCTTAAACGTATATTTTACGTTATTTATATATATTTTGCTCTACTAGAAATTTTCGGACCATAATAATATAAATCTTGGTTATAGTACTGGTTTCTGGTTATAAAAGTATCCTTGTTGCCTAAGTCACAAATATGAGGGACAAACTAATTAAGGATGAAACTATAATAAGTTGTTTCATGATTATTCAATGATTTGTCATATTGAGTTTAGGTCATTATTTTCCATCATGACAAAAGTGTACATTGTTTCAACACCAATTCTTATTTCAGACCGTCATATCCGTCTGAAATCTTCAAACGGATACCATTTCCTCTCACAAATGACCCATCAAGGGCAAGTGGGGTGAGCACATGGGGGTGGCCCACCTTGTCCCCTCTACTCATATTGTTAGAGGTCTTTACCGTTTGAAGATCCGACCCGTCTTAAGCAAGACTTACTCTTGTTTCAAAGTAGCTAGTTAACCCCAAAGCTTCTTGTTTGTGACGGTCTTTTTAAAAAAACTTCTCATAACTCTTTTCCACTTGTCATTTCCACCTGCACTCCTATTTGTCCTTTTATCTCACGTCTCTCCAAAATAACGGATTTTGTCCATCACAAATAAAATTTGTGATGTAACAAATATCTACCACAGAGTAAATAGTCTAGAATATCATCATAAATTATTAAACAAAATCGTTTTATGATATAAAAAGGGTTTAAATACTCCCTTTATCCCAAGCATTTAATTAATACTAAAGTACAATAAATATGGTCATTAGTCCTAAGTAAACATCTAATGTTTCATAAATTGATTCACCTCTTTTTATATGCACTACCTTCTTTGACTCTCCTCTGGATAGATAGAATACGTACGTGAAGATTTATTTGGGATTGCTATTCTCCGACTAGTTACTGTTTAGTTTATGTTTTGTATCGAAGCTTCGCCCCTCTTTCGCACCAAAAAAAATTGAAATTAAGGTTATATACGACCAAATCAACACAAAGTCTTGTTTAAGACAGTCTTAAATTAAGACACATTTATAATCAATTTAAATAATGTTAAAATAAATAAAAAAGTCGTGAAATTTTTTAACTTAAAAGAACATCATGAACAAGACTTACTGTCTAATCAAACTATTAACACCTTAAATCATACGGAGTACTTGCATTTTACCAAACAATTGTTTATATAGGGGTAAATCAGTCAATTATTTTGACATTTACAGATCATCCTATGTATGAGGAATTTAGTGAGATGTGGCTGAATATAATTAGAGCACAATTTATACAATAAAATAATGAGAGTCAAAAGTGTTATTTACGCCACGTTATCAAACACAACAATATAATCTGTAATTTTGATTTTGTACAACTAATCCTATTCTTAATTACTATATTTCTATGTCATTTACTGTTAATACTGACATTAATTTTTTTTAATTAACACTTTCAGCTTTACTATGTACGTACATACTCCGTAATCATATCCTTTAAAATCTTTAATCTTTATCCACTTGTTAGTTGTTAAGATCTAATCTCATTTTTCATACTAATAAATATTTTTAATTTAGACCATTTCATTATCACCTGCCCAAATTCTCATTGAAGACGAGTGTTATCCGTCACAAACTGAAAATGGAGAGTGTCCCTCTCACAATATGCAAGTGACAATATCCATAGAGTGCTCCATTTCTCCCTCACTTGCCGGCTCACTTGCCTTATTGTAAAAGTAGCACTATCCGTCTTCAGACGGATAATATCTATCACAAATAAGACGCTTTATATCACATGTTGCTAGATAATCAATGGATAGAGAAGTATTCATCTTTAATGTTTTCACATATGTTACACTTTCTCTTTGGTTGTATGTTGTTTATTAAAATTTGACATAGCACGATTAATTCCAATTAGTGGACTATACAACCAGTTGTATACATCTGGTGACCTGATAGTATAGATTTGGAGCTTTATAAGTTATAACAAAGGATTTGAGCTTATATGTATATTTTACGAGTTTTATTGAAAAGAATCTGAGCGTCTTTATAAAAAAAAAATTAACTCAAAATATTATATTGAAACTCAAAAATAATACATATAAACTCAAAAATATTTTAATTTTAACACTAAAAAACTAAAATGTAAATCAAATATTTTAATTTTAACACTAGAAAACTAAAATGTAAATCAAAATTTTTAAAAGGTCAAAAAAATTACATATAAGCTCAATTAAATTTGTATTAGATGTACAATACTCATACACATCTGGATGTATAGCCCTATTTGTGGATTAATTCAACACTTGATTTGCACAACGCACGAAAACTTTATCAAAAATAGCATGCCACTTTGACCGTGGCCATGCTTGATAAATAGCATATATTAACAAAAAAAATTGGTAGATTGAGGCTAAAAATATGCTAAAAAAAGTGTTTGGTAAATGGTAGATTGATGGTGATCAATAGCAAGCAGAATACTCACTCATTCACGAGCCCTTAGCATAAATTTCATAAAATCTCCTATTTACCAAACACGTTTTCAAAATCTGTTAATAAAATGTGATGGTCTAACCGACTATTAAAATATGATAGAGAAGTACAGTCGAGTCTAAGTGAGGTAAATTTTACACAACAACGTTAAGAGGCAAAATATACACCGGACCTAATTTGCTCAGTTCATGGATTATACATCTGAGGTAGTACCTCTTAATATCTATTTTMTGAGTTTTATATTAAAGTTTTTGAATTTTATTTTAAATATCATGAGTTTGTAGTATTAAGTTTTTGAGTACATTTATTTAAAACATTAAACTAAAAAAAAAAATAWWATWTTACTCAAAMWMTATWTWWRAAWAYTAATATGCTCAGAAACAATGTGTATATGCTCAAAAATTAAAAAGTCTGAGGTACTACCTCAAATGCGTAATCCCTTTTCTCTAATTTGCTCTCCCTATCCTCCCTTCTCCTACATAATAAATACATGATCAATACCCTTCATTCCAACCTTTTGGATTGGAATATTTCCATACGTTCAAGTGTCACACATAGAAAGATCACCAGAAATATGACTGATTTATAAGTCTACTTATGTTCTCTGTCGTCGACCGATACTTCCTCCATCTCGGTCATTTATTTACATTTGATTTTGGCACAAAGACAAAGGAACAATGACAAGAGATTGAGGTTGGAGAATCAAATTGTTCATCAAAAACATTCCAAAAATAGAAAGGTAAACAATTGACTAAGACACTCAAAAATGGAATAGATAAACAAATGACCGGGAGAGATGAAGTACTTTTGATGAGTTGAGACTACTTTTTAAACAGGACAACTAAATTTAAGTTCAAACTCAAACATCCAATTTTCCTGGTGTTAAATGAGGTGCTTGACCAGAAAAATATAAGGGGGACGGGTTCTAACCAGTGACTTATTGTCATGATTCTTTCGTCTTAACCACTAAATCGAGACCATTTAGGTGAACTCAACATCTAATTGTAGAGTCAAGCTATCAACATATTCGCCACAACCCTCAATGGTGACACACCCCTTTACTAATCTAGTAAATGCGAGTTATACGAGGGAGAGATTTACAACTCCTGCCACCCGTTATACTCCGCCCCTAAACGCATAACTAACGCATCCACCCGAAAACTAATCATAAGATCCGATAAAAACAGCAAATTAAACAATAAAAAGTTTGAGTCAGTCATACATGAATCCAAATTCTATGTTACCAATCTTATCATCATTGAACAGGTTAACTTGTACTTGAGTCTAAAATGAAATCAATTGAAAACCCAGCTGTAAAAGTTAGTAATAATTATCTATGAGACAATCATATACACATTATACACATAATATTGCATTTCAATTATAGGACAAAATCCACATGTTCAAGTGACAGTAACAATAGAAAACTTGTGGCTGCTGAATACAACAATTCTCAACGTCAAGTACTAAATTTTATATTTACGTAGTCATGCATAAATATCACAAATTCTTGTTTAAGACGGAATATCTGTTTCTAACTTAAAATAAGTCAAATAGGATAAATAAGACAGAGCAGAATGTCTAGAGATTAGTATAAAAAACTTGTTCTATTTATACAAATGGGACGTTATTTATTCTGTTTTAATCTTAAAACAAACATGCCCGTCTTATCTTCAGAGGAGCTCTTTTGATCTGAAGCAATAAGACGAGATTTTGTAAACATTTTACAGCCAAATGTGACAACTATTAGAAAACAAGTAACCATAAAATGATCATATATGTCCATCAAAAACTTCAAATGAAAAATGACCGTCTGAAACAAGAATTTGCAATTTCTTAAATTCCAGTGATAGTGACAAGAGAAAACTTGTAGCTGCTGAATACAACAATCTTCAACATCAAGTAATAAATTTTATATTTATGGATTCACGTAAATGATTAATAAACAATCTTAGTTAATTATTATGAACAAGACTGCAGAGTTACATGGCAAATATAGGTGTTTGACACGAACACAGTTAAGGAAAACGACAATGTAATTCTACTAACTTCGATCTTCCTTGGTACTTATCAATTAATCAATGCTATGCAATCTGATAATACCCGTAAGAGTTAGTCAACCAACATATTATTATTATGGATCCCAATATTAGAACACACATCTGGGTAGATCTTATTTGTGAATAATTTTAATTTTTACAAATTTTGATTTAAAACCGGTAATATCCGTTGTAATAGTAAAACTGGTCGGAAAAGGTACTGTATGGTAAAGGTAGCTGCCTAAGTACAAGTTCGTCTTTTATAACCAGCAAACCACATATACCAGGTTAGCCACCGAGGGTGACACACTCTAGACATTGACTCCGGTAAAGGCAGCAATCGGGACAGTTTGGTCGGGTTTGAATCGGGTCAAGCAGGTCGGTCATATCAAGTCAACCTACCTTTTTGGATCGAGTCGGATTCGGGTCAGGTCGTTATTGAGTCAGGTCTAGTTACTTTATCGGATCCATCGAGTCAGTTTCAGGTTGATCGGGTCGAGTCTGTTGGGCCAGATCAAGTTTGTGAGCTCCAGTCTCAAACCATAAATAACCTCTCGAAAATTTACTACCGTCTTACGGTCCAACGCCACAATTAGTAGACAACCAAATATAGCATTCTTACCACATGCAATGAGACACAAACAGTGCCATGTAGCTGCCGATATTCACATACAATAAAAAGAATCACGTATTCTAAATTAAGATTTAATTAAGACCGTCTTAAATAAGACTAACTAAAAGAATTTATTCAATTTGGTTAGTTAGTTATACCATTATACCAGGTAGGATTTGATACGGTAACCAAGGCTCCCAAGAAAGACAAAAATATATAAACATATGCATAAGTCATAACCCATAAGAATGCTAGCATACTTCTGAAAACATTCACATTACCCGGAAGGCGTATCTCCACATGATTTTGCGTCACATTTACAAATAGGCTATTTTTGAATGACCCATAATAAAATAAAATTGAATAGCAGCTATTTTACTGAAATATTTTGATTTCATCATATTTCAAAAACAAAGTAATCCATTGAAAATGGCAAAACAAGGCAGCATTCTTCCAATGACATTGCAAAAATGGCAAAAAAAATGCACGTTTTGGGCTAATCAGCAAACGTATATCAGACATTACGATACCACTTGCACGAACTGGTTATCGCTATATGACAATTTGACAAAGCAAATGATCGTCATAGAAGTTTGCTCATGGAAATTTGGACTTGAGAGGAATAAGAACAAATTAAGAAACACTCCAAAGCATTACTGACTAACATATGAAAAAGACTTGCACCATCTTTCAGTACTTACTTGGTAGCACAGGTGGCTGTTGAATGCATATCTTTATACTTCTGTAGTCCCGTGGTTAACTTCACATCATATTCCAAGTTGTGCTAAATTGGGTCCCAGCAATGTCAGTCGGGTGACTCGGATTGAGTCAGGAGAATGTCTAATCCATTTCTGCATCACAACAAATGAGAAGGTAAATGAGATGACCATTCCAAGTTTAGTACTTGTAACTGGGAGAAAATTGGTATTATCAAACTCGTTTGTGACAGAAATGACAATGCTGACAAATTACATTCAAAAGTATTTAATGGCAGGAACCACTTTGAAAATACAAGTGGATTAACGAATGATTACATCGATACCGTCCTGATATGCATAGGCAGCAGAGAAATAGGAAGTTAGGGAGAAAACAGTAATATTTATTCAATCATTTCACTGGAGAGCTGATAGTAAACCTTCATGCTAAATAATCAGAAATCTTCTACTAACACTTTCAGCTACAAACAGGATCATCAAGCTAAGGGGCCCTAAATTATTCTCTTCTCTAAGTCGGTCTATTTGGCTTCTTTGGCAATCGACACAACTATTGTAGGATCCACAAATTTACAAGTCATTTTCACAGAAATGATTGAAGTTAGTCAGATGGATTGACAATGGAAGAGGATACGAATGGCTTTGTGCAAAACTCAGATCTAGATATTTTTCAACAGAAATAATCTACTGTGCATTATCAGTGAAAGTTTGGCATCATCTCTGCACAAAAAGAATAAGAGATGTAGAAATTGAAAGTGAACCAAATACACAACTTACACACATTAACATTCGTATCAAAAGAACAACACATAAGTGAAATAGAAGGGAGCATGCTGATAAGTTATTATGCTGATTGCTGAAGCAGCACGTGAAATCCGTTAAAAGGACATGAACTCCAAAAGTGTTCTCATCAAACAGAATTTTTTTCCATAGATATATGGAAAATCTGATTTCATACTAAACAAAGAGATCCTTCGCCATATTTAATACTTCCTTGTCTATTTTATATTGTCTGAATTTGAGTTTAACTGTGAACCTATAGCAAACTTTGACCATTATTTTCTACAAATGTATGAACAGTAATGCAAAATCTATAACATATGATTTACTAAAACTTTCATATTATTTTTCAGAAGAAACTATAGCATATTTGGATACAATTGCTAACAATATCGATGTCTTTTGACAAGCAAAGTCAAATGAGAACAATATAAATGAGATGAACAGAGTATTTGTTTTTTACTTATCTATTAAGAGAGCCATAGACTTCATAGGAAATATTATAAGGTGATACATGTAAAGGTCATGTAACTGTCTCTGCCGTTCTGAGGGGTGAACTTTTACACAAAGAAAGAAAGCTAGTTGTCTTCTTTGAATTTTACCTACTTGTTTCCCAGACTTCAACTCCCCCCTTTTGACACACCAGCATGTTTAGTGCAAATTCAAGAAAGAGTACATTTCACTGCTAAATACTTGGTGTTTTCGCAACAGCACATCTGAAAATCATTAACTGAACATATGACAATTAAGGAAAATGAAGAGGAATAATCAGATAAAGTATCATCAAAGCAGATGATCAGCTTAAATTAACAAACAGATATTAGCTGCCAAAGAAACTACCAATTTGAGTATGCTTATCGAAGAAGAGAGCAATTTAATGAAGCCATCGTTGACGACTTGACATTACCTTTGATTTTAGAAGGCAGATATTTCTCTGACAAATACGAAAGTGAATGAACAGACAATGCTTCAATCTCAAATTTCACGCCTTTTTCCAGCATCATCTCTAGTTCCAGTCTTTTATGCAAGAGTGGTATTCAGTCAGAAATTGCAGCAAATAAGAGATCATGGCTACTTAAACAGACTCGTAAAGATGTACCTCCACTGTAGCTCATTCTGCAGGTAACATCTGCTTAATATTGCTTCAGTTCTCTTCCTGTCTGTCATGATGATAAAAAGGGTCAACGACAAAGAATTTGGGCAAATGTTCTAGATGTAAATTAGGATAGGCAGGCGACCGTAACTCTCTATGCACAATGGCAAACTTTTTTTGGGGTTCTAGAACATGAATAACATATATTAGTTCAATCTACCTTCAGTTGATAGGGGAAGAAGACACTGTGAAGGAAGTTCATATCTTTCAGAGTCTGATGTGAAAGCACCAATCCAGCAGATWTCTGGTATACGAAGAAGCTGGGCATCATACGCCATTTCCTTGGATAACAGGTGGAGAAAGGAAATATTACAATTGAAATAGAAAACAAGATCAACCCTGAGCAAGTAAGATGGAAGTAGAACTTGTCTATTGACTGTTGACAACATTAAAAAGTTCTATAGTGTTATAGTGTGACTATTGTTTAAGCTTCTTTTACAATCCTGACTCCCCTCGGATAATATAAAGACCCATGCACATCTATGTGTTTAGTAGCCGTAAAATTCTCTCTGTCATTTCTTACTTCCATGATCATACTGACAATACAAACAAGAAGAAAATGGTTCTCTGTAAAGCATAGGTAGTACTAACCAGGGAGCCAAATCGATACGTGGTCAGGATGTCAAACCCATATGGATCAGAATCCACCAAGCCATACACAGGAATGCATAACTTCTCAGCAAGGAGACGCAAGAATCTAGTAAGAAAACATTCATACGAATAATTATGTACATGGAAGAGATCGCTAACTGACAAAGTAATACACACACAACATTAGAGACAATCTTACACAGCATTAAGCAGCTAAGAGGGCAAGAGATACCTTCTTGTAGGAATATCTGGGTATCCTCGCCCCTGTAAAAGCTACAGTCAAGACTTAGATTGAGCAGATTTTGCCAAAAATAAAAAGGTTGCCGCACTTGCCGTAATAACAATGCATTGGTTGAAGCTGCAGAACCTATCATTAGCCAAACGCTGAAACACTGTTTGTGCTGACAGGTATTAGTTGGTTAAAAACTGGATTTTATTTGAAGATCAATGATAGAAACATGGTACCTGATTCCTTTTCAATAACTAAGATGTATCGAGCAAAGCTGAGAATATCTAAAACCATGAGTCAAGGAAATTAAAATCAACAGCACCACTCGTATACTTATGAGCAATTGGGCATTATGGCAAACACCCGAATTGTGGGTAAGTGGATGAAATGCAAGTGTTTCTCAACAGCGGTAGAATGATAGTAAACTATTAAACCAGAAATATTCTCAATTATGTATATTGAGCCATCATTCATCTCAAAACAGAACTATTATGGAATTGGATATCATGAATATCTTCAACTTGAACGGGAATAGATTGAGCCTGAAAACAAATGGATGTGGTGTAAATCTGAACTATCTTCCATTTAATGGCACTGAATATTGTGCTCACTTACAGTATTAGGACTTGATAAACAGTCACATTTCTTTCCATCTTCTGTAAATCTTATCCAGCCCATCACCAATCTGAAAAGAGCCAAAGTAAACACGTAAAAGAAAACTGCAACATGCTTCTGGAGTATATTTGAAAATTTGAGGACACAATTAGCAAGAATCATGGTGCCTGCAGATAATAAGATTTTGCATGCAGTTTGCCTACATAGTTGCTCTGTCAGTTCAACTACAAGAATAATACACTAGCCCTTGCCATAATTGTCAAAGGTTAACATCAATTTGTGATTGTCTATTGAATTAATTTTTTTTTTGAAAGAAATAGTCAGACAGAAAATGCATCATTTTGTTTGCACCTTAGCATAACTGTAAATGCCTGCAACCAAATCAGCATTTTCAAGACACAAAACATGGGGGCTGAGCAAGAAGTTGAATAATCAAGGATGATAAGGAAGAACTGAAGGAGAAAATCTGAACAAGAATAGATGTAGATACCCTTTTGCAACAGATACCTGCACAAATGTGCAGTACAGTGTAAGTACGAGTTTCAAAAATATCAGTATACAGAACTAAATAAAGGAAACAAGTCTAGTCGGAGTAATATTTAGTTTGTTTTTGACTTTTTAAAATATTATTATATGAGACAACATAAAGCAACTCGAAAGTCACTCATTCAAGTGTACCCTAGAGGCCTAGAGTCCTACACAGTGCACCCCAAACCCTACAATTTTAGGTTTAACCAAACCAGCCTTTGATCAACAACAACATTGCCCCACTGCCTTAAGGGCTCCCACAAATCACAGATGTACATAGCCGTAGTACCCGTGAGTGAACAACGCACCAAGCTGTTTCCAAATAACACAAACAAACCTTTGATCAACTAATGGAAGTGTCTGACAAAGACCTAATCAGCAAATCAAGGAATTTGTAGGCTATAATATGAGGGAGCATGTATGTATCATTTTGATGATTGAATCTCATAAATGCACTTATATGATTAAAGTATACGAAGGCAATTCCAAGATAGCTGCATGACTGGATCGAATGCATACTACATTGCTCCGTTTTCATTATGAAGGAGCCATTAAACATTGTTAAAAATACTCCAAATGGATTTATGGAGAAATAAGGCAGAACATTACAGTGAGTTGAAAATTAAACATATATCAGAAATTTCGCCAGTCAAGCACAAAACACGAAGGATAAAGTACAATACCACATTTAGGTTGTGACGACTGCATTCAAGAAGTATACATATATCATTTATGGACCGATCAACTACACACTGATCTGCATAGAAGAAGAAATTACAACTCAGTTTCCCAGAGTAAGATTAAAAAGGAACAACGGGGAGTCGGGGAGCTTACATGATTGAGAATAATTTCACAGCAAATAAAAAGAGATAACATAAACCTACTCCTATTTCTTTACTCACGAATCACGAGTCTACACAATATGTCAATATGATAACCCCATTTCCAGAGGACGTGAATGTACACCATTAGAGGAGTGAAAGAAGCATCTAAACTTGAATTTTATTTTGTCATATAAAACGTAAAAGTTCAAATTATAAATTTTCAGCTGTGGACTGTAACCACCTGGAAAAATAGATGGATATGTATAGTATATATCCCGTTTTGACGCATGTCTGTTTTCTTGTAGAAGCTGCTGGACAATCAGTAACACCCTTAGTAGGACATCTGTTGAAGGAGAAAGTTCATCAAAAACAGCATTCTCACATAAAGCATAGCGTACATGAAATTTTTATACTGTATTTAAATTCTAACTCCTAATTCGACATAGTCCAAATGGCGCTTAGCACTTACTAGTCCTTTGCACATGAGATTGTTTTCTCAGGGTGAGCATCTCTACTCCTGTGGGAATACCAGAGCTGCAGAGACTACAAGCAACAATAGGTCAAAGTCAAAACGCCAAGTACCATCAATGTCCATTTCCAAACAAAACTCTCATAAGAATAGAATTTTTAGGTTTCTCAATCATATAATCATATCATATGTGAAGTACTTTAGCAAGCAAAAAACGAAGTAAGGCGACACCAGAATTTATGTACACCTAATCTAGAACAAAAATTATAGAACAAGACGTCTTAGAGGGTGAAACGATTCTTTTATAAATAAAAAACACTCATTAATTGATAGTAATAGATGACCATTTTTATATAGAAAAGGACCGTCTGATCACAATGTAAGACGTCTTATTCTATAATTTGCGTTCTAGCTTTGTTGTACATAAATTATTATCATTCAACAACAAATTGGCGGTAAGAGGCCATTCATCTGCTCCATTCTATGTAGAGTGACTAGCATTGTTTTGAATACCGACAGCAACACCGATTCACAACCGAGTTATCAAGGTTTAGAAGGTTACGGCTTACCGCGACCTTATTTTACCGCATTTCGAGGTAATATAGGCTGCATTTAACGACAAACATAACGTAACTTTTCCTAATTTTCACGAATAAGAATTTACCGAAGCACAAGCTCAAGTTAACAAACACCGTAAAATCAAAATCAAACATTACTCACTGTGTTAATCACGCAATTAAATAATCGTTTATCTGAATTAAAACGGTAATAAAAGAGATAAAACAAGAACTATACCAATTATCAAGCGAATTACTGCAATATGTTCGGAATTTATTGATTGAAATCACAGGCGATCGACCGTTGCGAAGTTCTACAACAATCGAGCGAACGAAACCTAGAATTCGCGAACACGATAAATTAATCAATACAAAACCTAAAATATTTTGAAATAAAATTGAATTAATTTGAAATTAATAGAAGGATTAAGTATGATAGAACGATTAATTTTACCTCGGATTTTGAGTAGTAAGTCACTGGATTTCGGATTTAAACGGTTTCCCTCCATTTTCAGTCTTTCTGGTGCAACTGCTCTTTTCTGGAATTCTGGTATTTATACCTAAAGTTTTAGTGGTCTTTCAAAAGTCTCAAAAGCTTTTTGAGCAACCGTCTCTCAAAAGCTTTTGTATTTCTCTGCTTCTTTTCGGGCCACGATGTTGGCTTTTATGTTAGAATTTGGATATAATTGGACTCGGAGATTCTTATTTCTTAACACCTTGTAATTGCATCCTTTTTAGTTTTTACAGCTACAGGAAAAAACCGACGTGAGTTAAAAAAATATACTTTGTAATACCGTGTCTTGTTTAGTATTAATCGGGTATATGAATTATTTTGCCTCCTTGTCATACTTACAGTCGTATTAAGTAAGACTTTGTACGAACTTTATGTTCCTTGGCGAACAGTGAGTAGTTCATAGGTTCAAACCACCCTAAAATGTCATTTGATTTTGTACTCCGTATACCGTAACCAAATATTTATTCCCAGACAGGTATAGTCCTTATCCGAACCCGGCTTAGTACTTAAGTTGTTAAAATAAAAGGAGCCGAACCACGTTCTTGATTTCTGCCGGCAAAAAATATGAGACGACATATTTCAATTGATCCCATGCAAAACACAATCAACTATCACGTATTCAGGCAGATTCATTCACAGCAAAGCTCCAGAATAATTATTATCGTTTAACACGTCCAAATGGCCAATACTGACTTAGTCATTTCATCACCTTAATACTGATTAAGCTATATATAATCACCATTTTTCGTCGGTCCATCATGCACAGAATTCGCCAAATTTTGATATTTCTTCTTGTATTTACGTTCCTGGTATGTAACACCCGTCTTCTCATGTTTTCTTTTCCTTCATACTGTATTTTTTACTTACACGAATCATATCATAATTTGAATCGTTAAATTTCGAGTACGATTTAATATAAGACTTGTGTTGCACGATTCCATCTTATTTTTATGGTCTCTATTGAACATTGAAGGTCAAACCATGTCACATTTGACTAGTGTTTCGCGATGATTTCGTATAAGTCATGGCGGAATTAAGGAGGTATCAGGGGTGTTTGGCCCTTGAACTATGAAAAAATTGGAATTTTAGTTGATTTTTTATCGATTTGCCATTTGACTTTTATGGTCGACCTATATCAATGTGATCACAAATTTCTCCAAATACATGTGAAGTAGCAGTAGTAGTTGTTTGATGCAGTTCTCGACATAATTTTCATAAATGTGCCATCGGGAAACAGCCTTCTTGTATCATTAACACAAGGGCAAGGTTGCGTACCTACAACCCCTAGTAGCATGCCATTTGTATCAGTCCTCAGGCATAGTAACTATTTTCTGCTGTTGCTTAGAAACAAGGTAATCTTTTGCGGGTAAGGAGCCTCTACTGTATTTACCTGCAGGTTGAAATTTGACAAACTGTTGACCTTGCTGTGCAAGGATTCTGGTCTTTACACAACTTCGGCGTCTTTTCAGGCCATCTGCACAGCTTGGCGGGATTGAATTACCGCGATGGAAAACCAAAGGAGCTTACAGGAACCCTTACTACCTTCACATAATTCTGCACATGGCCATCAGCCGAAAGATGTTGCCAAGCGAAAGAAACTTCGAAGATCTAGAAGTGCCCCCATCATAGTATGCATACCTAGAGACATTGATTCTAACGCGCCTGTCCCACCTCCGGAACCCCGCTTTCCAAAGCTGCACCCAAGTGTTAGAAGAGTAACTGCATTCTTGTCCATTTACCTTGGTATTGGGGCAATTTGCTTTTATATGGTCACTGATCAACTTAGTGGTAAAAAAACAACTCCTATAGTTGATGCTCTATATTTTTGTGTCGTTACCATGACGACAGTAGGATACGGAGATCTTGTCCCTCGGACTGCCCTCGCCAAGCTCCTTGCTTGTGCCTTTGTCTTCTCAGGGATGGCTTTGATTGTGTTAGTCCTCAGCAAAGCCGCAGATTATTTGGTTGAGAAGCAAGAGGGATTAATCAAAAGTGCACGGAGAATGCGCAGAAAATTCCGTCCAGATGACATTCTGAAAGAGATTGAAACAAAGAAAGTTAAACATAAGTGTATAGTTACCAGTATAGTTCTTTTCCTACTACAGCTTACTGGGATAACCTTCCTGATTTTCGTCGAGAAATTGGATTTTCTTGATGCATTTTACACTGTTTGTGTTACTATGACATCTTTAGGTTATGGAGATCATAGCTTCTCAACCAAGCGCGGCCGTATATTTGCTGTATTATGGATTCTGACCAGTACAATTTGCGTAGCACAGCTCTTCCTTTACCTTGCAGAGCTTAACACAGAAAGAAGGCAAAATGATCTCATTAAGTGGGTACTTTCTCGGCGTGTGACTATTGTTGATCTTGAGGATGCTGATATCGACCATGATGGTGTTGTCAAGTAAGTTTGTAACTGATACTTCTTCCTATTCTCTGAAATCGCTTCCTTTTGGCATAAATATTTAGAAGAGCATGACGCTAAGATGAAAGGTATCGTATCAAAAAGTTCTAATTTCCAACAGTGAGGCTCAGATGACACATCACATTTAAAAACATACAAAAATTGAAACGGGTTAAATTCGCCCAAAAGAAAATGGTGTATTTCTGAAGAACAAGATTCAGTTCATCCAAAAACATATTTACTCTCGTTATCTGTCATTCTTTTTACTGGATGTCTTACTTGCAGTGCTGCTGAATTTGTGCTATATAAGCTCAAGCAGATGAGAAAAATAAGTCAAGACGATGTATTACGGGTATTGAAGGAATTTGAAGAACTGGATGTGAATCAGGCAGGATCACTGTCTATTTTCGATTTAACATTTGCTGATTGATCGCTAAAAGATATAGCAATGGACTCGGGAAAATTTGGAATAAACATTTTTGCAAGATATCGAGTGTTTGATCTGTATATATCTGAATGCATGGATGATTGTTCCCAAAACACACTCAGTTCTCAGTAGGATGGTAAACTCAACTCGGTTCACATATATAACTCAACAGTCAACACTTCATTTCGGTTTACATAATAACTTCCAATTTTCACTACTTGTACAATAAAATAGCCTTGTTCTCCTATTCAGCACATAATATATTCGCTTTTTTACTGTTGACCAATCCCTACGTTTAGACCTTAGCTTGTCCCCGAGCAAACCATGGAGCAAAGAATGATTCCGACAACATACTAACTGTCACAAGCAACGACACTCCCAACCAACCATACAACAATGACATCGGAGCCTCACTCCTAGCATCGCCTCCTTTTAACTTCACCAATACAAGAACAAGGTCACAAAATCCACAATGCGTGACCACAAAACACTCCCAAGCGAAGATGGTAGCAGATACATAGACATTCTAATACTAAAACTCCCTCCAAACACTGACTAGTCTTACGACTCTTGCCCTAACATTCTAATTATAATCCTAATCCAAAATATGTGACTCGCTCAGACACCACACGCTTGATAAACAATTTGTCCTCAAAATGGGTAAAATAAGAGAGAAACAAAGTAAGATGAAAGGGAGCACCTTGAAAGCTCAAGAATCCAAGGATGAACTAGCGCCACATGACCGAGCCTCACGTACCGCTCTCCTAGCCAACCGGGCTTGCTCATTAGCAGCGAGCTCATCATAAAACTCTTTAGAAGGTTCCACATACCCCCCCGGATGCCTTGTCAAGTAAAACCGGTTCACACACCGGCTCACCTCAACGGAAAGACGAGTGTTATCCAAAGTCTCCATCAGCATATCCTCCATCTTCTCCCTCCAATCACGCCACTGCACAAAATCTGAGGAATTTGACAGACCAACCTCCTCAGCTGGAGGAGACACTCGCGGTGCCGCCCTAGCCTCAACAGCAGGAGACACTCGCGGTGCCCTAGCAGTAACACGCTCGGGAACTCGAAAGAATCCATTCACATCCGAGTGAATGTGGAAGTGGGCGGGAGTGGGTCCCAAAGGTAGAGGTCGTTCCTCAGGTGGGGGTAACCGTAAGTAGTAATGATGATTGGTCCCCAGGGTCCAAATATACTCACCGTCTTCAGCAATAAACACAATCATGTCACACACTTTCATAAACTCTATATTGATAGAAATTTCGCCTCCAACCCTATCCTTAGGCTCTTCAATTTGGAAGTGACGGGCAAGCAAAGTAACCATGCCCCCTAACGGAATATTCCCGGAAGCAGCCCCTTGGTGTTTCTTACAACCGTTAAGAAAGATCTCAAGCCAGTCCGGATGACTCTGGCATTCAGGCATCATTGCCCACAAATAACTCAAATCCACTCGAGGTAAGTGTGTCTGTTCACCCTTGCACAAGAAGGTGGAAGTCAACACCCTATGAACATAGCGAAGGCCAGGGTGCGGGATGTCAGCATTCTTAGCACTCTTCTCATTAGACAAAGGATAAGCTTGTCCCGAAATAGCCTTCCAAAAATCATCCACCTCTCTGTCACTCAACTTCCGAAACTCCTCATGCCCCCTCTCAGCTATACCAAAGATTTCCCGTAATTGTGCAAAACTCAACTCCCTCTCCTCGCCCTCAAGGTGAAACGTGATCGTGGGGCGGTCATTGTCTTTATGTATCTCTAAGGTAGAGAGAAACTCTAAAGTAAAACGTCGAAAAGTGGGTGCTTGAATTTCACAAAATGCTCTCAACCCAATTCGATCAAACAACTCCTTCACCGCACTTGTAAGCCCTAATTCATCAAGGGAATCGGTATCGACAAACTTTGTAGCGATTATACTCCTATCATACAAGATTTTCCATGTCTCTTTATGTTGCAAATTCAAGTTCTTGCACCCCATGAAATCCACAGCCGCTTTCTTTTGCTTCTTAGACGCCATCTTAACCGAATACACTACGTCACTACTAACCAAAATCGTAGCGAAAAGACGAAAACCAACCACAACAATGTGCACAATTTCTAAAGCGAAAACGGAAGTAATTCAAATGAACTCAAACGAAAGAAAGAGTGAAAATTCATACCAAACCGTAATGCAAGGCTCTTAAGTTTTTGCGGCGGTCGTTAGGCACACCGCGGAAACTCGAAGAATGACAAAAACGCACCCCAAACAAAATACCCTGTCGACGCTTTTAATTTGGGAATTTTGAGAAATCCCCAATTGTTAGGGTTTGCTAATGTAAATGGTTTTTGGTGAGAGAAGAGGTATTGATGTGTTTAATGAAGGAAAACAAGAGTGAGGATTTGAAGGAGTAACAATGGTGAAGTAGGAAGGGTTTTGAAACTCTGAAATTTGAGGGGGACAGAGGAAAGAGAGATGAAGGGAACGTACCTCGTAAAGGCAACAGTGCAACTAGAGGTTGCAATCGGGTCAGCCGGGTCGAGTTTGGGTTGGGTTAAGTCCGGCCAGGTCATGCCGATCCGTCTACCTTTTTAAGTCGGGTCGGGTTCGTGTTGGATCGTTATCGAGCCGATCATTTCGAGTCACATCATGTATCGGATCGGGTCGGATTTGGGTCAAATCCTTTTCAGGGCTGGTGATTTTATTGAATTACTTCAATTTTTAACCATTAAAATTAGTATTTCGACCATTATTTGGTTTAGTTATTCATTATTAAGTTAAAGGTATCAAATTAAGCACTAAATCGCTATTAATTTGATCAATATTAAGTTTAATGATTATTGGGTCATCAATTTAATCGGGTCAATACCGGGTCGAGTCTGGGTCGAGATCGAGTCACTGATTATCGGGTCATGTCGGGTTACGGGGCGGGTCAGGTCGGGTCAGACTTGTCAGCTCTAAGTGCAACACATTTAAACCAACAGTTGGTCTTATTTAAAACGGTCAAACTTAAAACATCTCATATTATTCTTTTATTTCCACTTTTATTTTAATCCTGAAAATCTTCTTTAAGTTGAAAAAGTCTTAGATAAGAAATAGTGTAGTGTAAAACCATGTCCCCCGATTTTCGAAAATGTCCACGACGCCTTAAGCAAAACGGTAAAAAGTTAAGTTATTGAATAATATTAATCTTTGATGTTATCATTCGTTTATAAAAGATAACTTTTATAATACAGAGTACATTTTTGACGTTTAATCATTATAGACCCGTAGAGTCCAAGAACTCGGTCAAGGCAAATCATATCGCCACAAGGGGAGAGTAGTATGGATATGAAGGTGTCGAATTTGATGACCAATCATGGTGCTGGCTGGGACAAACCCAAAGATGAGAGCGTATTTTTTGCCTTTTGAACAAGATAGAATGTTAAATAGTTGACTATGGCTAAGTAAATCAGATGACGAATGAGGAAGGGAAATCCGACGTGGAACGAGATAGATGGTCGTGGAATAAGATTTGGAAGGTATCGCTCATACCCGTCCAAGGTATTTTTCTGGCTACTATGCAATAACGTGATTGCAACGAAAAATAACCTTGTTGCCCGCATTCGTGAGGTTGATCCACCTACTTCTCTCGATGCCATTATCATGCGGAAACGTGCTTTCATGTGGTTCAGGATTGTGGGTGGGTGGGAGGGGACGAGGGGTGTCGGAAGGATTGGGTTTGAAGGTGTATGTGGGGACATGGTCTGAGCGGGTGAGGGAGTGGGTGGAATTGTATTACCCGGTTTGGATACGAGGGAGTGCGTGGAGTTTATGACGGGGTGTTGGGCTATCGAAAGGCGAAATAAAGTTATTTTTGAGGAGAGAGAATAGGGGGAGACATGGAATCTGAGAGGATGGAAAATCTTATTTGCGAGATGAGGGAGATAGGAAAGGACGAAGTTGAAAGGCGGGTGGCGGAGGTGGAGGTGGAGGTGGAGAGTTGGACAAAACCAAATGTAGGTGTGAAAAAGGTGAATATGGATGCGGGTATAATGGATGGAGTCAGGGCTTGCTGGGTAGTGGTTTGTAGAAATGGCGAGGAGATGGTCGAGTGGGGAGTGGCAATACAAAAGCAGGTTGTGCGTGAACTGAAGTTAATAAAAGTGGAGGCGGTTCTCTATGGTTTGCAAGAAGCTCCAAGCGCAGGGGCGAGGATAATGGTGATAATTGAGAGTGACTGTTTGTCGGTGGTGAAAGACTTGAACCATCGGAAGAAAAGGAGAAGTGATATCTTCTAAGTTTATGAGGATATTTATTTACTTTGTCGTTGGTTCAAGTCCGTATCATTTTCATTTTCTTCTAAGTTTGGTTCGCCATTTGAGACATGGTACAACTAGTCGCAATAGACGGGCCGATTAGGTCCAAGATCCCTAGCTCGACTCACCGCACAGACTGTTCTAACGCCCACTAAAAATAATAATAACCGAACTGGATCAATAGTTCTGCTTAGTTCAGACCGCCAAAAAGTCGATTTAAGGTCGCCCTTTCCTAGAACCAGCCCGACCCGACCTACCTGCCTCCTATCAAAGGCTGGTTCCGGGTCCACTTCCCAAGTTCTCCTAAAGGCCTACACCCATAAACACTTCTAGTTAGAGGTGGCATCGGGCCGCGCTCGGGCTGGGACGGGCTAACCAGGGAGAGGGTCGGGCTCTTCTGGTCGGACACAGGCCAGGCCAGGGGGGAGGGTGGGCTTGGCCGGGCTAGGATTGTGTCTGGCTTGGGCTAGGGGGGGTGAGTTGGGGGCGAGTCAAAGGCTGGCCGGGTCTGGGTATAGTGACCCGGGTCAGGCCAGAAAGGGGACGGGCTGGGGGCGGGTCTGGCTGGGCTGTTTGCTAGGAAGCTAAGCCGGGCCGGGCCGGGTCTGGTTGATGGCCATCTCTGCTTCTAGCACGACGGCGACACTTTGATTAATAAATTAGTGGCCGCCCACTTTTCAGTTATCCAGCTATGTTTTTGCATCATCATAAACAAATAAACACACTAGATTTTCAATGGATCTTTCAATCTCCCATTCATTGCGGAAATATAATTTTTTCCACAATCGTATTAATTTCACTCTGATGCGAGGTTCTACATAAGCCCTATCTCACTAGGTACGCCACACTTATTTTCTTGTATCTTTACTCGCAAGTTATAGAATAAGACCGTCTTAATACATGAGATCATCCTTTTAGTTTGTGACAATAGGTCGCAGGTTTGGATACCTGTCCCCTATTTGTGATATTGTATTGAGCTACTGGCTTGCATTGGTTATAAGTGTTTTAATAACTAAATTGATCGTCTCGTAACGATCTTACACAGATGTTATTGTTCTTTGTTAGTTTGTGGGTTGATTGCTTGTTGATAGAAGTTTGTTTGACAAATTCTTGCTATTTTTGTGAAAATCTTTGATTTTTTGATCAAAGATGAACTGGGTTTGTATGATTTTGTGTATTTGACTGTTATTTCAACTTGATATGTAGATGTGATGAGTTTTGGTTTGGATCATGTTGAGGTTTGTTATTAGAATTAGGAAGGGGGATTCGAATCTACGACCTAATGTATTTCGTGACTCGGTCTTGAGTAACATGAAAATCAGTAGTTTTCTGAGTTATGAGCTTTCTCAAAATTGATGTTATTGGTTTACAATTTAGATGCTCGAGTTGTTGATTCCCAGCCGATTGCTTAGTACTCCATCCATTCCGTTTTTGTCGTTCTTTCTATTTTGGGATGATATGTGTAAGGCACACACAGGTTGGGGGGTTGTTATTCGATGTTTCCGGAAACTAGTCCTTATTTCTTAAGTTAGCTACTTGTATATAGTCAACAGGGATACTGATTGTGAACAATTGCTTCGTATCGTACATTATCTTTGGCTGTATATATGTTGTACAATCAAAAACTCGTCATGTGTTATTAAGCTTGATTGTAGAAGTGATGGATGGGATCCAAGTGGATGATAGTTCATGGGGGAAAAAGTGTCTAGAAATCGCGTAGTCACAAGCTCAGTGAGTCATTGAAATCCCCCAATACTCTCTTGAGTCTCTTCTAGTTAAATTGTTATATGTTCACAAGCGATATTTGTTGTTTCTATGAGTTCACAAACTGGGGGAACACTTGCGTGCAGCATGCTTATGATACAATTGCTTTCCTCTGTATGTGCTTATGACAACACCCTTGTTTTTCTTGTAGTTTCGAGCTATCGTCTTGGGGAACAAACTCTGAAACTTCTGGTCATATTTAAGTGATCTGTTGAGGCAGTTGATTTTTGGGCTTCCTAGATGGCTGATAATAACTTCTTAAAGGAAACTCTACTGCCAGGATGCTTTGATCCCAGGCTTGAAAGACAGCGAAAGGATGCTGTCAAGAAAAGGAGATATCGTCGAGCTAAAAGCGCCCCTCTCTTGGAAAATGTACCCGAAGAAGTGAATGAAATTGCTTGTGCTAGAAACCCTGAGTCTCCATTCTGGAATGTGAATCCAAATCTAATAAAAGTCGCTGCATTCTTGTTGGCCTACCTTGGTGTTGGTGTAATTTGTTTTTACGCAGTTAGGCATCACATCACAGGTGAGAAGACAAATGATATAGTTGATGCTCTTTACCTTTGTGTGGTGACCATGACTACAGTCGGGTATGGAGACCTAGTTCCACAGAGTGTCGTCGCAAAGCTCCTTGCTTGTGCTTTTGTCTTCACAGGAGTTGCGTTGGTTGCATTGATTCTTAGCAAGGGAGCAGATTATCTTGTTCAGAAGCAGGAGAAAATGCTTGTCAAAGCATGGCATATGAGTAAAGAGTTTGGCCCCAGTGACGTTATAAGAGAAATTGAAACGAACAAAGCTAGATATAAATGCGTTTTGGTGTTTCTAATTCTCTTGGTACTCATTATAACTGGAACTCTTTTTCTGGCATTTGTTGAAAAGTTAGATTTTGTCGATGCATTTTACTGTGTTTGCTGCACAGTCACTACATTGGGGTATGGAGATCACAGTTTCTCAACAGAGGGAGGCCGTCTGTTCGCAGTCGTGTGGATTTTGATGAGCACAATATGTTTAGCGCAATTTTTCCTGTATATTGCTGAGCTAAACACTGAGAACAGACAAAAGGATCTGGTCAAGCGTGTCCTTCATCGACGAATGACCAGTCTGGATTTAGAGGCAGCAGATATTGATGACGACGGGGTTGTCGAGTACGTGCAAATATATTTTTAACTTAATTTGATCTGTTGCATCCTGAAATCAACCTAATGCTTTCCAATCATGTTGGTTTATTTTGTTTGCAGTGCTGCGGAGTTTGCGTTGTACAAGCTGAAAGAGATGGGTAAAATAACACAGGAGGACCTATCTCTTGTATTTGCAGAATTTGAAGAGCTGGATGTTGATCAGTCGGGGACATTGTCAGCATCCGATATAATTCTAGCTCAATCATATCCCGAAGCAACAGAAACGTCTGCTGACAAGGAACGATCATGAAGGGTGACGCACATAATTACACAGGCTACGATGCAGGTTATTTGCAATCAAATACTCTGGTAACATATACAGCAATTTCATGCATATTCTGACATTCTTACCTGATTTTCATCTGTACTATATTCTCTGGTCCTGCAATATCCTAGATCATCTGTACATGCTTTGTTCAGTTACTTCAGCATATTGGATGTGTTTAAGCCTGTTTGCTTAAGCAAATCTAATCTGTTTGGTGTAGTCGTCTCAGGGTTGTGAGCTGCAGAATTTCCCTCTCCCTTAATCGAATGTATAATCGTCCACCTTTTGTATTTGGTCTTAGTTTAAAAAAGCATGACTCCGGGTGCAATTCGTGCAAAGTTGAGTGACATACTATCCAAAACGCCTTGTAAGACAGACACTACTACAACTTCCATATTATTTCCCTGCCAGTTCTTTTGGTATGTACTTACAGTTTGTGCCTTACTGTCAGTGGCCCTTTTCGACTTAGTGAATTAATGTGACGAAATTTATCATATGAATTCTTATGAGAATTAAAGTTTATTCGAATGTGTTCGGTAAGTGACTTTCTATATTTTACGGAGTACATAAGAATTAATTAAAATTTTATTTCTTTGAATTTGACAATTAAATGAAGCTGTGTGCACACAAAGCGTCTTGCTTATGACGGACACTATTCGTCACAAGCTGAAGACGGATATATAGTGCCTCTCTCACAACAAGGCAAGTGGGAGGGCAAATGGGGGAAAATTGGAAGCACCCCATGGATAGTGTCACTTGCATATTGTGAGAGGGGCACTGTCCGTCACAAGCTAAAGACGGAGAGTGCCTGTCTTCAATGAGAATTTGTGATCTGCACATAAGATGACACATCAATATCACATAAAACTAATTACATAAATCCTAATACACTACTTTATTTCATTTTATTTTGTATGAAATGAGCCACATAAACCCTACAATATGGAGTGGTTGAGGATTTAAACTTTAAACCTACTAGTTTTAAACCCGTGCAAAATTGCACGGGTATGTATTTAGGTCGATTTGGATGTTTTTTTCATGAATATTTTTAATTACATTTTAATTTTTAATTTTTAAGGATGTCAATATATGATGTAAATAGTTCATATTTACACATTATTCAACTACGTGTTGAAATGCAATAGTTTAATATGAAAAAACGTAATAACATATTGTAAATGTAATTTACAAATATA
>VHZZ01002393.1:22782-33273 GCA_009801015.1 Silene noctiflora
TATGATCGACAATTTATGATCGCATTATTGTCGGGGAYACTTTTCTCCAACAATGTCCCCTCGAGGACAATCCATCTTTCTCTGGAGCCTTTCGCGTGGGAAGTATGGTTTCCTGGGTACGTCATTCATATGACGCCGCTTCTTTCTCTGGCCCGCGATTACTTGTAGTGTGTTTAACCTACGAACATCCTTCTTTTGTCCTTTGTGCGACACGAGAGGAACTCGTGTGTTGCCTTTAATGATCAAGGCTTGGTCCTCTTCAAAAGTGAACGGCTCAACGACACGTAGGAACTCCAAGCCCGGAATACAAGCATGGTCATCCACAGTTACCACGGCAAAATTCATTCTTCTTTTCCAATCCCCTACGCGGATTGGTACTTTATAAGCAAATCCCTCAATCGGGATTGCACGCGAGTTCACAGCCTTCAAGGAACCCGTCGACTTCATATATCTTATGTCCAATTTCGTTGCTTCCTCCATAGTTATCAAGCTGCAGTGCGTACCACTATCCAACAGAGGAGTACGGCGTACTCCGTTAATCATGGCTTCAACAAACATTAGGCTATTGTCTTTGGTTGTCTCAGGCCTTTGCTTAGGCGTTGATCCTTTACGTTCACCAGTATCCCGGTGTGCTATAGGCTTCCCCTTCGGTTTCTTGGACACGTCTTTGGGCAAACAACGCGCTCTCAATTTGGCTTCGTTGTTTGATTTCTCCGTGTCATTAAACGCCTTGACTGTGGCGTTTATCTTTCTCTTATGTGGGCAATCACGAATGGCATGTGGACCATCGCAACAAAAACACCCAGTTCTCTTTTCGATCACATATGTTTGTGATCTGTCTTTGGACTTTCTTGTGTCCTTGATCTTGACGGAATTCTTCTTTGGTTTGTGGTGAGGGAAAATTTCTCCGCCACTTTTCCCTTTGAACGTTTTTGGACTCTTAGCGAAGTTCTTTCCCGATTTCTCATATGTGTCGTCTAGTGACTTCACAGAGAAAATAGCGTCACTGAGGGTCATAACATTGCGACACTTGAGTTCTCGTTCTGCCCAGTCTTGAAGACCGTCAATAAAATAAAGAAGAGACATGTTGTTGGGCATACCATCAATCTCCAGTAAGAGGGTAGTATATCGCATGACATACTCACAAATAGTTCTTGTTTGCTTCAATCTCCGTAACTTCTTCCAAGCAATTTCTGCGGAATTCCACGGATATAATTGTTTCTTAAAGTCGGACTTGAATTCATCCCAAGTGTTGATGGTACATACCTTTCTTTCTATTTCCTTTTCTCGTCTCCTCCACCATAAGATGGCGTCTTCGGATAAGTACATGATGGCTATGTTAATCTTTGCTTCTTCACCGATTATGCAAACATTTTTTAAGTATCGTTCCTTGTACCAAAGGAAGTTGTCAATTTCCTTGGAATCTCTCTTTCCATCATACTTTGGTGGTAAGGGAACCTTTATCTTTGTTGTGCACAAGTGCGAAGCGTTATCGTTGCTTCTTATACGAAGATCAACCAACTCTGCCTTCATCTCTTTACATGCCATGGTTAGACCGTTCATCATCTCGAAGATAGGGCCTATGACTTTGGTTTTGGCCTTAGAGGAATCCTCTAGTGCCCTAACGCGTTGCAACAATTCATTGATATAGTTCTGTAGCACGCCTAGATCTCGTTCATTTTTGGCAAAGCGGTTTTCGATCTCTGGAATGTCTTATCTCGCCATAAGTACATTATCTTTGCACGTGAACATGCGCCGATCATTTTCCCATACCAATGATCCTTTTCATTCCTTACCATTTCCGTTGTGGTGATATAAGCGAGTGAACCTCGCTCTGATACCACGTGTCACGTCCTTACTTCTTGGAAGTATGAATAGGGCGTGTGTCACTTGTGCCAAGCCGACAGTCTTGGCCCAATTCAGGCAAACTCCAATGAACAAGTATATTATTTGGAATATTTGTAGGAAATAATACAAGTACAACATTGTTTGTGCGGAATAAGTACAAGTATTAAATAAATGAAAGGAGATAATATACGAGGAATGCTTACACGATTATATTATAAGTGTGTGTCTTTAATATTACAAGATTACAATAATATAAAGGAGTGTGTAATTGTTTGAGTAAATAAGAATACAATTGATTTTTTGAAGGAAAAATGAATAAATGTTGAAAGAATAAAAATGAGGCCTAATGCCTCCTATTTATAGACCTAGGAATAGGCGGTTGAGGCCGAACAGGAGCGTCCTTCGTTCCCTTTGGCTTGCGTGAGATAAGGGGGAATGAATCTCCCTTATTCCTTCTTGTGAGAAGCGTCAAAGGGGTTGTATGGAACGAAGGGTTGCGACCCTTGTTCCCCTTGAGAAATGGCGGCGACAATACGAAGAGCGAACCATCGTGTCTCTTCAAAAAATGGCGGTAATAAGGATATAGAATGAACCCTTGCTTCCCTTCAAGGTTAGCGCCAAAATGGTGTGGGTAAGGGGGATGTATTTGGTGTTGTTAGAGTGTGAGAGAGAGGGAGGGAATATTCCATACAAGGGGAATATGCTTGGTGGGAGAGAGGGAATGGATAAGGATGAATAAGGTTGTAACACATCATCATTCTTGGTGTCTCCTCTATGCCGCCACCTTAGCTAGCATGGAGTAAGGGGTGGACTAGGCTTGAGCTGCCCTAGTGACCCCCGAGTATTCTTGAGCTGACTTCTACTCCCCATGAGCTGCGTACATTTGAGTGAGCTAGTCGTGAGCTGAGTGAACTAGCGTTGAGCTGCTTGGAGCTTGGTCGTGGCCTTGTATGCTTGTGTACGCTTCATGTGAGCTATATTAAGCATCCTTGGCGTGTCACAGGAGCTTGGAATAAGCGAACCGTGACATTAGGATCAAGGTACTGCTTCCTCTTAATGTCATCATAAAGTCCGAGCTCTATTGTCAAATCTCCAAAGGCCCCCCCTTTGGGAATCATGTGAATTCCCATCTTTGTCATCTCATATTTTAGCCTCACCAAGGACATGGCAGTGCACAATGAATGCACATGCTTCTTACTTAAGGCATCACCAACCACATTAGCTTTCCCCTCATGGTAGGTAATCTCCATATAATATTCACCTATGAGCTCCATCAATCTTGTTTAACACATATTCATCTTCTTTTGAGTGTAGATGTACTTCATGCTCTTATGATTTGAAAACACCTTAAAGGTTGCTCCATATAAGTAATACCTCCAAATCGTTAGAGCAAACACAACTCCACCGAACTCTAGGTCATGAGTAGGATAGTTCTTTTCATAGGACTTCAATTGCCTCGAAGCATAGACAATCAGCTTCCCATTCTGCATTAAAACACACACCAAACCATTCTTCGAGGCATCAGTATAATCCTCGAAGTTTTCAGTTTCCTACAGCAAAGCTAAGATAAGAGTTGTGGTCAAACGTTCCTTTAATGTTGAATGCCATTTCACAACCCCCATCCCAGTGAAATCTAGTCTCCTTCCTTATCAATGTCGTCATAGGCTGAGCAATATTTGAGAAATCCTTTACAAAACGTCTGTAGTACCCCGCTAGACCCAAGAGACTCTGAATTTCAGCCACATTTTTTGGTGCTTCCCAGTTTGACACCGCTTCAATCTTACTCGGATCCACGGCTACGCCATATTTACAGATCACGTGACCCAGAAAGGCCACCTTCTCTAACCAGAACTCAAACTTAGATAACTTAGTATATAGTTTATTGTCTTGCAAAGTTTGAAAGACTAGCCTCAAATACTCCTCATGCTCTTCGTTTGTCTTGGAATAGACCAAGATATCATCGATGAAAAGCACTACGAATCTATCCAAGAACAGACTGAATACCCGGTTCATGAGATCCATAAACACTGCTGGCACATTGGTCAATTGGAAAGGCATCACCACATACTCGTAGTGACCATATCTCGACCGAAAATATATCTTAGGAATATCGTCATCCCTAATCCTTTACTGATGGTACCGTGATCTTAAATCAATATTGGAGAACACCCTAGAACCACTCAACTGGTCAAAAAGGTCATCAATCCAAGGCAAAGGATATTTGTTCTTCACGGTAACATGGTTCAGCTCCCTGGAATCAATGCATAACCTCATGCTGCCATCATTCTTCTTCACAAACAACATTGATGCGCCCCAAGGTGATACACTAGGTCTAATGTAACACTTATCTAACAACTCATTCAGCTACTTCTTCAACTCTTCCAACTCCTTAGGTTCGATATGGTAAGGGGCCTTAGATATATGTCTCGTTCCAGGTTTAAGCTCTATCTCTTTTAGGAGGTAATCCCGGTATTTCATCCGGAAATACATCCTCAAACTCGCCCACCACTAGTATATTTGTTGTTGTAGGATCCTCCACCCGCATATCCCTCGCATGGCATAGGATCATAGGACATATCTTCCTCAAGTATGACTTTAAAGTCATTGTTGCGATAAGCTTAACTTTGGGTCTCACCACAAACCCTCTATAAGACACTCTAACCCCCTTTAGTCCCCTCAAGGACACCTTTTTCTGATGGCAGTCAATACTAGCCTTATACTTACCTAACCAATCCACCCCGACTATGACCTTAAACCCATCAAAAGGAAACTCAAGTAAGTCACCTGGAAAGCACACCTGACCAACTATCATAGACACCCTTGACGATATAAACACATTATCCTTCACTGACTCAAATTGCGCCAAACCCATAGTTAAAGCATGGCTCTTCAACACAAAATAATGGGTTTCCCCTAAATCAAACAGTACAAAAGTCGGTTTTTTATTAATTAGGAATGTAACAGTGACAAATTGACATCATCTTCTGTTGCGTGCTTGTCCATCATGAATAACTTCCCGCTGTTCATTTGGACTCCTCCTTGCGCCATACTAGCCGATGCTGTAGACTTTGCTGCCGAGTTCTGATTCCCGTTGTTATTCTTGCTCTGATAGGACCAACCATTACGATTGTAACCACCGTTTTTGTTAGATTGGCCTCCCTGGCTGTTCCACCACCAACTGGTCGACCGATAGCCATACTCTGCATTGGTGTCTTGGAGAAGTTTCCTTGGAATGACCGTTGGAAACCTCCTCCACGAGCGCTCTTGCTCTCAAATCTCTTGTGGACAGTTCCACCATAGTTGAAACATGTCATTCATGTAATATCACTAGCACTCCGTCCTCCTCTTCCGCCATAACACGAACCTCCACCAAAGCCCGCTCTTCCTGAGTGGGATCGAGCTTGATTGTAGTTACCTCGTTTGAACCTTGATTGGATACCACCGTCATTATCCGCTTTCCTCTTCTCACTCACTTTCTCTTTAGCCTCTTTGTACATATTGGCAAATCGCGAGGCGTGCCCCGCCCTCTCATATACCTCTTTCAGATCCGTGAGTACCCCAGCTGGTAACCTCTCCATAATCTAGTAAGTCAGAACCTTTTCGAAACAGAGAGCAAGAGATTGTTGGCTCATCCCCAAGTCCTCGGCATAGCGCGCAGGCTCATTGAACTTGACATAATATTAAGACACAGTCATGTTATCTGTCATGACAAACGAGTCAACTCTACCGTCATCTGGCTCCTGAAATATTCAAGAACAAACTCATTCCTTATAGCAGTCCTCAACTCCCTCCAACGGATCGCAGCTTCTCCAAAGTTCTTATAGTATTCCCCTGCCCCCGCCTTCTCTCGGGACCACCAGCATCCAGCTTGGCCCCTTAGGTAGAAAGCAGCCTAGTCTACCTTCATGTTCTCCGGACAATTCACCACCCCAAAGATGCTCTCCATATCCCGAATCTAGTTCTCAAGAAATTTCGGCGCGCTTGTGCCCTCATAAGTCGTGGGGCGATCGCGAGAGATAGCGGGGATTATCGCAGATGCATCCATGACTACCTCTCAGCCCTTTCCCACATTTTTTAGTCTCGGTGAGTGCCTCATTTTGCTCAATCATTCTGGCAATCTCTTCAAACGACATATTAGGGGCCTTAGCCATAGCTCGAGATCTCTTGGGCGATATTGTAAGCTTTAATAAGTAAAACAAACGTAAGCACATAGCCTACGACTCAAAATGAAAAGGTGACCTAGCTAAGCAGAACTCGGTCGAGTATCCTGAGACACTCGGTCGAATAAAACCCACTCGGTCGAGTTCTTTAGCTACTCGACTGAGTGCTCACACACCAGTAGTTGATCCAGAAATCACATAAGTCGTGCTCGGTTGAATACCTAATGTACTCGATCGAGTAAACGACACTCGGTCGAGTCTCTTCAATACTCGGTCGAGTTACCACAATCCAGTAGCTACTGCCAAAATCAAATATAGCCTCACTCGGTCGAGTGTCGGACACTCGGTCGGGTATCCCCTACTCTGTCGAGTTCCACACTCTCGGTCGAATCATGCCAAAACGCTTCCCAACATATAACCCGACTATAGATATATACCACGCAGCCTTTATCACATGTTTTTATGCTCACGTATAAAATAAATACTCCCAAACTCATATAATCATGCCACAATCATCCTTATTATAGGACTTCATTCAATTCCACATAATCCACACTACAATATTTCACGCATCACATGATTACACATACCACGATAAGTATTAAGATGACACGCACGTGAAAGCAATCTCCATGACACACCCCCGTAGTGACCGACTCGAAGTTGTAAGGGCCATAGTGCGGTCTTAGGACGTCTCCCAAACCATTGCGGTAGCTCCAAACAACTCCTTCCCGTGTTCATTTTATTTAGACACCCTACGTTCATTAGGTCATTGGTGTTAGGTTCCAAAATCATCGCTGTAATACCACTTTGTAACACCCCCATCTACCAAAGTGCCTTACCAAGGCCTACTTTAACACATGAAAGTGTTACCATGTCGGTTTCCCGAGGTAGTACATATCAAATAGACAAAAACGAAACATATATTAAAGCAAGGTAAAGTTTAAAACGTTTACATGGTCCAAAACTGAGTACAATACAACTGAAAACCTCAAATAACAAAAGTCTACTATAACTCAGCGGAAGCTAAACGAATCTGCTAGATTCAACAAAGTCCCATCCAGGTCTCACACAAGCTCAGTTATCCAAAACAACTAAATACATGCTCACCATTCCCCAATGGATCACAACAGTTTTGCAAAATCAACAAGGGTCGTCCAACCATATAATCAATCATAAGACAACCAATTAACATCAACTAATACAATAGTTCTTGGACAAAAAATCATCTCCAACTCCAAGAATCAGTGTCTGAACCACAGCCCGAATACGACTACACACCGCAGTGAGTAGGCCTACCAGGTTACCCATCGCAACAGGTAACCTACCCACCCAGTGGTAGACCGCAGATATGCCACCTAAAGCCTCGATCATCGCAACAAGTGGACCCAGATCATTAATGTGCACATCCTCCTTGTGATGGGAGCCATAATGGGCGAACATGGGGGTGAAAACCATCTCCCGAAAATGGCTCCACAATCAATACTACCAATATCAATAACGTCACAATAATTTCATATCAATGATAATCATTCAACCCCACATCAAAGTTTATCAATCATACGGAGAACTGAGTAGGCAAACCCTACCTGACAAGCAAATCCGATCAACAAGCAACAACGATGAGCTAGAACTGCTCCTCTACAAAATCCTCACCTAACATTCATACACAACAATGTTAACATCAAGATAAACCCTGATTAACCCATTCCCCTTAATTACTGAATTTAGGGTTTACTTAGACTTAATCAAAAGCAATAAACTGATTACAGACGATTATAATTACTTACTAATGCAGTAGATAACGGAACAACGGACTCCAAATGCTTGACAAACAACAAAAAACATGCTAGAAGGTGGCTAGGATGATTAGAGAGAAGATTATAAATGTTTTTAGGTTTCCAAAACTTTTTATCGAAGTGAGTAGCGAAATATATAACTCCCTTATCATTCTAATCAAACCGCGGAAATAACCCGAAATAGACCGGACACTCGGTCGAGTATGCGATACTCGACCGAGCACTTCAACAACTCGGCCGAGTGGTTCCTAGGCAGAAGCCTGGCCAATCACTTCACAGATCGTACTCGGTCGAGTTCTACCTACTCGACCGAGTACCCGACATACAGAACTGAGTAGTATTACACTCCAAGCTACTCACCCACTTATCAAGGTCAAAGGAAGTTAACAATTCAAACACGAAATGAAATTAACCAGTCGCATCTCCAGTAAAATCGATATTTTAACTCAAATGGCCCAAATAAATAACAATAGTAGTTCTTAGCATTAGGGTTGTTACCAAGAACTTTATTTTAAAAGTTCTTCTATTGCATTTAAAAGTTTTTTCTTATTTTTAAGAACCAAGTTCTAAAATAAGAACCAAGTTTGTAAATATTAGAAAATGTACAACCAATAAATATAACCTTGTAAAATGTAAGAAACATCTAACATTATTCATTTTATAATTTTTTCCATCTAAGAACTTTATATGAAGTTCTTCTATTGTGAACAAAAATTCTTATAAATTGGGGTTGGTGTATTATGACATGACATGTGAAGAACTTTATATAAAGTTCTACTATTGCTATTGCTCTATTAAGTCTCGACCACAATTAAATTGCTTCACCGTAATATTCAGTACTCACTATTAAGTGTCCAACAATGTAATCCCTTTTTCTTTTCTTTTTATTACTACCAAACCAACTCATCGAGGAATTGATTATCTCTGTCAATTCAATATTGCCAATCAACCTAGTAAATTCCAATCCAATATATAATTTACCAATATTAGCTACAATATCCGTTAACATACTCCAGTACCTCTAAGAATTCGTAAACATACTTTAACAATACTATAGATTACTAATCCCATCTTGCCAATAATAAAATTAACTTATACAAAGTATTAGCGATAAGTATAAATTAACAAGGAATAGTAGTCCCACTCAAATAAAACTTCGGTACTCAAGTAGTAATAAATTAATAACAGTTAGCACGTTATTCAAACAAATTCGAACAATAATAATAATATTAGGATCAATAGAATCGTGTTACCTTATATTAAAAAACTTGATAGAAAATTGATCATAACCCTCTTATAGTTCTCATAACCCATAGTTGAATGTTGTCGAGCAACGAGGAATGAAAATAAATAGAGTAGCGTGTAGAAACACCACGAGACTTAGCTGAAAATAATAGTGCTCATCACCAATTTGTATAGCACATGTCAGTATAGAATTACATGAAGATGAACATTGATTACGGCGTATTAGCTTAGTAAACCTAATAGTTATGGAGATATATGCCTCTTATATAAGAAAACAAATTAGGGTATGAGTAATATATTATACTAGATTAAGGAAAGTTATAGGCGTCTAAACGTAGTCTAAGAAGTAATAAGGGTTGGTAAACTAAAAAAATAATAGTCAATAAGAATTAAAAACACTGATTTATTTATTTATTTATTTAAGAAAAATAACAATATCGAAGACTAAAATATTTGGGGTATTATAATCTTCCCATTTTAAAAGGAAATTCGTCATAGAAAAGCAGAACCAGTTTGAAATTCGAGTGGTATTACAATTCACCCACCTTAAAAACAAAGTTCGTCCTCGAACATGAAAATTCAAAACAGTTTCAGTCACTAAAATCCAAGAAAGGTTTTAAAAGTGAAATTGGCGATGTCAAGATGTGACGATCTTAATACCTAACCAAGAAAGAACCCGCTTTGATACCAATTGGAACACCCTTGATTTTCATCAAAATTAAAATCAATCTTTACATATAAAACTGGTCAAAATATAGGTATATTATAATTAATATACAAAGTGTAATACCCGCACTTTTTGCAAAATAGTTTTAAAATATTTTAATCGCTTTATTTAAATTAATTATATTTTTAAAACTTAATTTTCATAAAATATAGCATTAGATGTATAATAATAATAATAACAATGATAAAAATAACCATCTTAAGTTTGAAGTAGGCCTTGAGACGTATTTTTAGTGAAAGTTGACTCAACTTAGGTGTTTGGGCCTAGTATGATTAATGGGCCTTTACTCCTACTTTTTTCTCTTCATAAGACATATGAAATAAACCCTAACATCTTCATCCTCCTCAAAATTTCAGCAACTCTTTTCCTTGAACACCCACCATTGTTACACATTTTCTTACTAATCTTAAACTCCTCATAACTTGCTCATTTCTCAACCAAATCGACTCATTCTCGCGCCAATTTCTTCCTTATTCCGTCCCCCATCTTTCTATGTAAGAAAGAAACCAATTTTCCTTCTATTCCAGTGCTGCCGTCCTAATTTCAGTTTGGAACTCCCACTAATTCGGTTTATTTTGGTGTTAAGGTGCAAGTTTGGACAAACCGGAAGAAAATAGCTTTGTGTTCGATGATTCTATAAAAGATTAAAGAGCTAACAAGGAAACGGTGTAACACCCACAATTTAAAATTTAAGTTTTAAAAATAATTTAAT
>VHZZ01002396.1:23437-37372 GCA_009801015.1 Silene noctiflora
TAAAAATATCCGTCTTAAGTTTGTAGTAGGTTCGAGACGTATTTCTAGTGTAAAATCGACTTAAAATGAGAGTTTGGGCCTAAGATAACTATGAGCTTTTCTCGTATATTTTTCCCTTCACCCATATAACAACTTAAAACCCTATCATCATCAAACTACCATCAAATTTCATCATACACCTTCTTCACCAACTCCATTAATCCTCCAACAAACACCAATCTTAAGACGGATGCCATTTCTTCGTTTCTCAACGGAATTCTGTGATTTTCACGCCAAACTCTTCCTTATTTTGTCCTCCATCTTTATAGGTAAGAAAGGTCTCAACCTTTTCCATCTTTCTCTTCTATCCGTGACCTTTAGGGCACGAAGTTCCATGCTAATTTCATTTATTGTGTGTCTAGTTGCGGACTCGGACAACCCAGAGTAGTTTGAGTCGAAATGGTGTTCACTGAAGAGCAAAAAGGTAACGGTGATAGGTTAATCGACATTCTTGGTGATATTATGTGTTTTGGTTGTGTTTTGTTCTTATTTGTGTTAAAGTTTAAACCTTTACAAATTTCTCATGTGGTGTTGGTTGAAACGGTTTTATACATGTCTTCCATGTTTAATTTGAGTAAAGCTTGCATCTTTGGCTTCATGGTGGAATATGAATATGAATTTGGTGGTATAATTGAGTGAATTTCATCTCTTAGATGCTTAACAACTCATCTTAAAATCACCTCAAAATGTTGGTTTTCTAGATGAAATTATTGTGCTGCTGGCCGTGACATTTGGGCTTGATTTGTGCGGGATTTTTGTATTGTTTCGGGTTAATTTTCTTATTTCCGACTCAAGTATATATGCAAGTATGAATTTGGGTCATTTGTAGCGGTGAATATTGCTTTTTAGATGCTTAAAATTTAGTCTTAAGATCGTCCCAAATTGCTATGTGATGACCGTTATTTGTAGGACTGTTTTAGGCGTGACATTTGTGTTGTCCCGAGTTAATTTTCTTGTTCCCGACTCAAATGTATATACATGTATGAATGTGGCTCATTTGTATGGATGAATACTGTCTTAATCATGCTTACAAACCCGTCTTAATCTCACCCGTATGGCCTGGACACGTGTCATACCTGACCGGGGAGAGTTCCAGAGCCACTGAAAATATGACAGATTGACCGGCGTCGAAAAATTAAGTTGTTTAGCCACTTGAATCACTCGATTCGGAGTACGTATGAGTAAATGGCGCCCGTTTACCGTTTCAAGTTATATAAATATATATCCTTTGTGTATGATGGTTGTTCATGCTTTTTATTCGCATCATGACCCAAGTTTTTCCTTGTTGACCCGTAAATGCTTGTGGGTAGGCCTTTGAGCCTCGTTTTGGTGTTGGTTTGGTGCCATTGATCTCGTTTGAATTATCTAAATTTCCGTCTTGTGCTCTACATAACGTAACTTTTTATTTATCGTTTAGGTGCATTTCTCGCATGATTCGTAAATGAGGAATTCATTATTTAGTTACGTCATAATTTTATGAATTGTTACATAATAATCATGTTTAAGCTATTGTCGGCATGTATCCGTTTGATGCATTGTTTAACATGACTAAAATTTGAATCCCTTATAATGAGAGTGTTCTTTACCAGTTGGTTGAGTTATTTAATTCTCATACATCTTATCTTACGCCCCCCTTTGGTTGTTTGCCTAGTGTGGGTATGCTCTTAGATGTCCGTCCCCTTAGACCGTTTGTCTAATGTGGGGTACTTGGTCACCGTTTGTGCTCAAGTCTTAGATACGACCGTTAGTCGTACGTCGTTCGGGGGAAGTTGTCCTTCGAGAGGCTGGCCAGGTTTAGACTAGCACCGTTTGTCCTACCAAGTGGAGACTATGTCGAGAGTTGTAAAGGTATGTTGATGTCTTGAATGTTTGCTCACGATAAATTCTCATTGGTTTCATTCTTCGTCTTTGGTTGTGGTTTATTGGTATGGATTTTTACCGTTTACATCTTAATCATTACGCATGATCTCTTGTTCTATTGTCACTTAAGTTTATTATGTTATATTTAATCTTAAATGTTTATTTGAGATGTTGTCTATATATATTCTGACAAAATGTGGCTGGGAGAACCTTGAGTTACCCAAGCCCATTAATGTGCACATCCCGCTTGCGTCGAGAAACACAAGAGGCGAACAATTGGGGTGAGACCATCTCCCGCAATGGCTCAAAATCCAATACCAATATCAATACTACCACCAACACCAAGGCCAATACAGTAATAACAATATATCTCAATCATAAACTCATCACATTGATCACCACATCATACATATATTGTTCTATAATCGACTGAGTAGGGAAACACTACCTAGACATTAATCCAAGAAGCACCGATCAAAGCATACACGATCACAGGATATCACTATCGACACGTACAAGGATGATAAAACCAGATTACATAGAACCATAACCCTAACCCATAACCTACAGATGGCGACGATGGCTTACCTTAAAAGAAAAACGGTTGACTAGACTAGAATCGACGCACGCATCCATTCCCATGGTAGTACCCTAGGTAGAGCCTTGCAAGATAGAGAAGGAGGTGAAAGGTAGGAGGAGAGGTGTTCTGATTTTAGGGTTGCGGAAAAGAAAATAAATGAAATGATTTCGAGTTATGACTTCCGCGTAACATTATATTACGCTGTCATTCGGGGAATCAGTCGCCTACCAACATACTCGACCGAGTCAGCCGCACTCGGTCGAGTGCCCCACGTACACTCGACCAAGTGTCCCGTACTAGGTCGAGCTCCTGCGTCTATAACAACGAGTCTAACATGGTCAAAGGTACTTAAGGTTAGTCAACGGGTCTCCCAATGGGACGGGTATTATAGTCTTCCCCCCTTAGAAAGAATTTCGTCCCCGAAGTTCGACTCCCCGACACCAAAGATTGTTCTAACTCTATGATCCAGTTGGATAGATCACACTCGATACTATTACGGCCCACATAATCGTCACCATCCGCTAATCTCAACCCCACATCTCCATCTATCCTCTTCCATACATAAATGTCACATTCAAACAACCAATGTTTACCTGCAATAAAACCAGCACGGTGACTCTAGGCCACCTAAGGTGATATACAATCAAAGCAAGTCTAAGAAAGAAAAATAAGTCCTGGCCTTACGGCCACATACAACACTCTGAAATAGAAGTTTTGTGCCACTAAGCACCAAATGGATAGAAGTTCAATAAATCAATCAAAAGAACAAGAACTCAAAGGTGGATGTCCGTGCCATCATCCTTCTCATCTTCATTCACCGCACCTGAGGATCCATCAATGTCGTACCCTCCTCCATAGCCCGATGGTGCACTACCTCCTATCCATCCTCCTTGCGCATCAAGCTGACTCCCAAAGTTGGCTCCCCACGGACCGACAAGGCACCCTCTCTCAAAACTCTCCGGCAAACCCCAATAAGACCGGTCCACTCCATAGCAGTGTAAAACATCACTGTCATCCCCAGGTCCCCTCCACCATGCTGGATGAGCAAGGTCCGTCCCTATGCCCTGCTGCTGAGTCATCTCATGTAGGTTCCTCAACACCAAGGTATTGGACAACCCCTCAGTCAACTCGCTCACTTGCATCTGTGGGTCATGCACCGTAGGGTAACCCGGATACTGATACATAGGGGGCTCCCTACTGTACATAAGGGGTCTCCTCTGGCACCTCTCTCGTGGCTCTAGTCCCCCTAGGTGCTTGGGTCGTCTAGGTCGCTTTATTTCGGCTACTGGGTAGGGTAGGTTCCGACATCACCTGAAGCACAAGCTCCGGGATAAAGTAAGTCTGCTGGGGTGGGGTCATGTAATCATCGCACTCCTCGAGGTGCTCGGTCTCGGGTACGTTAGCCGGGTTGGGTAACCTCATCCACATCATGCCTTTCACTCTCCAACCTAGACCCCCGTCATCCAACACCCTTAACCACTTCTGATGCAGAAAGTAGTCCTTATCTAACGTCGGCACACTCTTGAACATCGTCGGAAACTCAGGAAAGGGCTCGAAATTGGCCAACCTCTGGGTCAATCGAGTCGATATGGCCCCGCAGCTAAGATGGCGGTGAGGTGACTAGGCCATACGCTCTAAGCTAGAGCATATAATGGTCGGGGCACTGTAGTAAAACCTCACCTCCCTCTTTTGATTCAGGTAAGACATCAGCAGCATCACCTCATGTTAATTCATCTTACTCACATCACTCCTCCCATAAAGCAAACAGGTCATCATCCCCAGAAAGATTTTCAGGGTCACATGTTGTACATCGTTGATAAGATTGGCACTAACATTGGGTGAGGTGCCGGTAAGTGAAGAAAGATACTCACTCGCCCCCACACTCCTTAGACACATCAAGATAATGCTCTACGGCAGGCTTCTCTAACCCTAGATGGTCAACTATGTCCTCCATGGTCAGCTCAAAGTCATTGTTCATCAGCCTGAAACGGACAGTCTCCGCCTCTTCATTATAAGAATAAGAGCCCATGAAATATAAGGTGAGGAACTCGTACGAATGCTTCCTCAATCTATACAACCCCGACAGCCCCAAGGTCTCAAATTTGTTCCTCATGTCGACCTCAATGCCCAATTCCTCCAAAATTCTCGTCTCCACACACCTAATCGCCCGGATAGTACAAGTCATTAAGGAAAGAAAAACCTCCCGCTGTTTGAAATCAGCGAACACAACAGAAGGGTATTGGGCCACAGGTGGAACCGTAGGACCTTGGCTCCCCTGTCCCCTCTCAGCGGCGTTTCCAACCCTAGTTCTCTTGTTGGATGTTCTGGCGGCGTTAGCTCTCGGCATACAGCAACAATATCATTTGACAACAAAAATTTCGCTCAAGGATTGAAAACAAGGAAAAAGGTTCAGATTTCCATTATTAAGAAAGGTGAATCCTTAAGACGGATTTTTCGCTCAAAATACTTAAAATCGATTGCAAAAGTTAGTAACATTAGAATCCTACATCCTTTCCTAGTCTTACAAGTGGGAATGATGTATCAAAAACTAAATTTTGGGGTGAAACCCTAGAAAATCCTAATTCAATTGCTACAAAAATTTGGCTCAAAATCTCAGTTTCTAGCATTAAAAACAAGAGCTAAGGTAAATTCCATTGAGAGTCATCATCAACAACATGAATCTAAGCATAAAAATTAAGGCTTTCGACTTCTAATTTTGGATTTTGTTACTCAAATCATAAGGAATTAATAAGAACATCATTACCTTGCAAATTGCAAAAGAATAAACAAGAAAAGGATGAATAAGACGGAGTTGAGAAGTAGTAGCACAAGATCCTTCAAACTTTTTGATGGAAAAAATAGTTTAGAGAGTTTTGATGGGAGTGAAATAGGAGTTGTGTCGAAATAAAGAGGAAAAAGAAGTTTATAAATAGAAGAAATTAAAATCGTGATTCCGGGTTATGAGGGACACTCGATCGAGTACGAACCGCACTCGCGAGTATCCGCCACTCTGTCGAGTATCGATATTGGGCAGATTCAACCTAAGTTCTGCCTATATGCAAACTCATTTGAGTATCCTACACACTCGATCGAGTAGACGTGACTCGGGCGAGTATGCCGTTGTACTCGGTCGAGTTCCCCAAAAAGTCAAATAAAACATTAGCGTTGTCGATATCATTGTTTCTGCAATAAAAAACGTCATTCAGAGTCCGAGGAGCGTCCCAGAACTCGTCACTAATTAGTTTTTACCCTCGATACTATCAAAAGCCAAGAACCATAGATATTAGTCACACTCTATGTACCTTATACTCGATTTTAACTACCGACTCAAAGCACACGATTATACATCATGACATAATTCTCAAAACTTACGCATACCTCAAAAGTTTGCAAAACATCCACATACTCCACTTTCCAATGGTCAAACAAGTAGAACAGTTACATCAATATATACTCGACCTTACACTAGTACTGATACACATACTTCTACCAAACAACCATTGATCATTCATTCCTCATACTATGTCACATATAAATTAGCTAAAGATAACCGCATACAATGAAAACATATTCAACACATATCACACAAGCAATTTCAACACAGCATCCCATCCCGAGATTACTGGCTTCAGCACATTGGGGCCAGGATTCTGGAATGAGGGCGCCTTCTCACCCAAAACCAAACACAAGGGGATCCCAACATCATACACCAGGTTCATTTTAATTGACACCCTATGTTCATTCGGTTCATTAGTTACAGGTTCCAAAATCGTCGCTCTGATACCACTTTGTAACACCCCTACTTACCAAGGAGCCTTAGCTAGGCCTTCCTTGATAACCAAAGGCGCTACCATCTCGGTTACCTGATTTAAGTATATCAAATTGACCATCACAGAACAAACATTAAATACATTACAAGTTTACACCGAAGAGTGAAAGACAACTCAACTATACAAATTAAAGGACTAATACAACTGATGACTCTACTACCAACTACAAGCGTCACTACGTTAGACGATCTCCCAACCCAAGGAAAGCACCAAACATGAAAGCATCCATGGAACCAACTAAACCTGCAAATCATCCTTCTCACCATCCCCGAATGGATCATCACAGTTTTACAAACATAAACAGGGTCAGTCAATTATATAACAATATAATACAATAACAAAACATTAGCTTCCTCGGTGACCGTAACCATCATCTTCGATCTCCATAGTAATCAGTAACCGACTACACACAAGGTGTGTAATCCTGCCAGATTACCCATCGCAAAAGGTAATCCACACCGCCAGTAGGGACCGCAGCCGTACCACCTCAGCCCCGCTCATTGCAACGAGCAAACCTAAGTCCATTAATGTGCACATCCCCCTTGCACCGAGAAACACACATGGCGAACAATGGGGGTAAGACCATCTCTCGCAATGGCTCACAATCCAATACCAATATCAATACTACCACCAACACCAATGCTAATACAGTAATAACATTATATCTCAATCATAAACTCATCACATAGATCACCACATCCTACGTATACTGTTCTATAATCGAGTGAGTAGGGAAACCCTATCGGGACAAGCAATCCAAGAAGCACCGATCAAAGCATACACGATCACAAGAGATCACTATCGACACCTATAATGATGATATAACCGGATTACATAGAACCATAACCCTAACCCAAAACCTACAGATTGCGACGATGGCTTACCTTACAAGAAGAACGGTTGACTAGATTGGAATCGACGCACGCATCCATTCCCATGGTGGTCCCCTAGGTAGAGGCTTGCAAGATAGATATGGAGGTGAACGGTAGGGGGAGACGTGTTCTGATTTTAGGGTTGTAGAAAAGAAAAGAAAGAAAATGATTTCGAGTTATGACTTCCGCGTAACATTATATTAAGCTGTCATTCGGGCACTTGGTTGAGTACCAACATACTCGACCGAGTCAGCCTCCTCCGCAAGAAAGATTTTTCCGGACAGATTTAGGAATTAGGGAAGATGTGGGCTTCCTTATTCTGCAAGGTAAGATATTTTCGAGATTTAAACCTTCAAATAATATTCTGGAAACAAAACTAGAAAATATCCCGACTCGGTTGTAAGACGGTTTTAGAAAATGAAGACGGTTTTTGACCCGGACTCCAAATTGACTCTAATTACTGTTAAAATGACCGTATCGGTACGTAGATGACGACCAAGGGGTTGACACGACTGTTTAAGCTACCACTTGTCGACGAATTTATAAAATGTTATAAAATCGCTCCGCACATTAAACATGTGGTCCAATCATCATTGGGTGTTTGGCGAGAGGTGCAAAAATGAGGTATCTACAATAACCTGTGTCTGAACCGCAGCGCAAACACCACTGGTTCCCATTACAATAGGTAACCAACCCCTGCCGATTCCAGACCGCATCACTGGTCATAAAAATTCCCGCTTAGCGCAACGAGCGAATTCGGATCCTTAATGTGCACATCCCCCTTGTGACGGGAGTCACAAGAGGCGATACTTGTGGGCTGAAGCCTATCTCCTGACATGGCTCCGCAATCTCAACCACATCAATCATATAATTATACTGAGTAGGGAAACCCTACCTTTATTGTAAATCCACGGGCAAACACTAACAATCAACAATGATCCTTTCAGGATCCGTAACCTACAATCAATTAACATAAAATAATTACTAATTACCCTTCATTAATCGATCAAGTATACACCCATTACTAATTCTCCCATTTTCCTCAAATTCTAGGGTTTAGACACATTAGAAAACAGATGAATAATATAATTACAACATATAATAAGACTTACAAACTTTACTAGCAACGAAGGATGAGAGATGGAGCCAAATCCCTGATTACGCAATCGATCTCCATTCTAGATGTTAAGGACCTTAGAAATGTGTATAGTGAGAGTTTAGAATGTTTTAGGGTTGTAAAAAGAATGGCTAGTGACTGATAACTCACATTATAAACCCCCACTAAAACACGAGTTGAACCAGCAAAAAAATAGACCTAAACCGACATACTCAGTCGAAATCCCCAAGGCCCATGCAACCGAGTAGCACCTACTTGACCGAGTGCCACAAATACTCGGTCGAGTGACACCAAAATAGAACTAGGTTAATTACCCCCAACTCAATCGACAACTTCACTCGCCAGAACACTCTTCACTCAGTCGAGTACACCCTCATACTCAACCGAGCGCTGCTCTACTAATACGGAGTATTACACATGTTTTGGTAAGCCTTGTTAGGATCTAAGGTAGTGTCTTCTGTCTCTTCCTCCTTTTTCTATTCTTATTCTCTTCTCCTTCTTCTTCTCTTTTTTCCTCGTCGTCAACTCTAAGGGGATGAGTGGAAGAACTATAGGGTTTAGAGGATAGGAGGGAGGGAAAGGTCCTAGCTTTGTTAGGCAAACAAAGGAGCACGCTTGACAACGGTGGAGCGATCTTGTGAAAGAGTAGGTTGCTTCATGGCTGAGAAAAAGAACAAGAACAGTGAGACAAAGACCAAAATCAGAACAAATGTAAGAAAGTACCATTTATGGTCCCCGATTTGTCAATGAGGTAGTCTGGGCAAGGTGATATGGAGTTAATCTTCACAAAGATAAAGAGCTTGAATCAACCATCATCCCTCGTATTAGAAGGAAGGATCACCCCAACGTCCTTGCGATTGCGAATTCGAAGGGTGGCCTGGCCATGCTTCAACGATCTATAGGTATAAAGCTGCGCCAAATCTGTAAAACCCAGATTCAACTGGTAGTTATCACATAAAGCGCACAAGAAAACTAGAATACGCCATGCATGTGGCGTAAAATGATAGATCGCCAGGACAACCGATTAAAAGATAGGAATTGTTGCACAAGCGTAGGAAGCGGAAAAACCAAACCCATGGAGAACGGATACCCCTCGTATAATCACGTTCACCCTAGGCGGGAAAAATCCAATCTCTCACCGAGTTGAGGAAAGTGGATCTCATTGTCACATTCCCATCTACCAAGGAGCCTTACCAATGCCTACCTTAGTAAATGAAGCATTATCATCTCGATTACTCGAGGTAGTAAATATCATTAGACAATAAGAGAACAAATTAAATAACTTTATTAACTTCTTTATAAATATACTGATTACAACACGATACAAAAATAACTACCTAACAACGGAAGAGTACAAACTAATCAAGCTACGGTCATCTAAACTAAAAGAACATCGCGGTCACTCGCTTCCTCCAAGGATCCCAGCCAACGCTCAACAATCATCAAACCTTGATAAAGACTACCTGCTCACCACTTGCCGACAATATCAAATGGATCATTGCAGATACATAACAGAAAGGCAACCACAACACAAAACCACACATGGCCAGTAACAGTTATACAACTAAGCATAAGTACAATGATATAAAAACAAACAATTCATTCAAACAAACCAATACAACTCCATCAACTCCGATTCCCATAGTAACCAATGGCTCTCATCGCAACGAGTAGTCGGGTTCCCATCACAACAGGTAACCCACCCCAGCCATTGGTAGACCACATCCTTGCCACCTAAAGCCCCGCTCATCGCAACAAGTGAACCCAAGTCATTAATGTGCACATCCCCCTTGCGACGGGAGTCATAATGGGAGAACAAGGGGTGAAACCATCTCCCGACATGACTCACAATATCCATCTCATCACCTCCAGTATCCACCATCACAATAATCAATCACAATAATCACATAGACACAATTCATCTCACAACCAATCAAACAACTGTACTGAGTAAGGAAACCCTACCTTTTTTCAATCCAAGCACACATAAGCAATCAATAACAATTCTTTATAAGACCATCACCTACACACAATAATCACATACCATCACTATAAACCTTAATCAAAGATCCATAACAACATAATCACAATCTCCCAAATAACCCAAATTAGGGTTTAAGACTAAAAAAAATGCAATAAAGACAAGATCTAGAACTTACAATCCGATATATGCGAGACTTATGAAACCCGAAGACCAAAATAGTAGATCCTTGCTTAGTAGTTTATTAGGGTGATTAGGGAGTGAATTAGGTTTGTAAAATGTTTATAAAAATGTTAGACGACTGAAATAGTTAATTTATACTCCCTAATCATTCTAATCAAAAACGCTCGAAAACACGACTTCAGACCGGGCACGGCTGAGTACCCGGCACACTCGGCCGAGTATGCAATACTCGAACGAGTGCCTCACTGACTCGGTCGAGTGATCCCTAGGCATAAGACTGACCAAACACAAGTCTACTTTACTCAGTCGAGTACAGCCCACTCGACTGAGTCCTCATCTATCAGAATACGTAGTATTACACTCAACCCCCTCATCTAAGTTGAATTTCTGTCATATCATAGAAAGGTCAGTTTGGAAGATTTCGGAACAGGAGAAGGGGAAGTTTGGTGACTCATGGCTAAGAAATAATAGAGGAAGACAAAATGATTACGTGGAACATGGGGGTTAGAGAGATAAAAAAAGGAAGTCGCTGAGATAGAGAGAGAGAGAGAGAGAGAGAGACATAGAGATGTTTAAATAGGAGAAGAGTTTGAGGCGTTGAGGGAAGTTAATAAAGATAGGAAGTTAGGTAAGGGAGGGAAGTTAATAGGGGGTGAAAATTTCTAATACCCGAATATTGTGGGACCTGTACAAAATATCGGGATGCGTGAGAGGACTATTGGACTTGATAAGGGATTACTCGGGAGTAAAGTATAATCGTACAATTGACCAAGTAGGACCTAGACTAGACCTAGTAAAGCTGTAGTGGACCGAGTAGAGCCTTCAGTGGGTCGTGCGGCTGGCAGTTGGCCGAGTACGGGCAGTACTCGAACGAGTGAGTAGCATTCGGTCCAGTGGACTAGGCACTCGACCGAGTGCAGTTGTACAGTACCCGATAAAACCTAATGTTGAGATCTTATCCTAATTCATTTCGGTTCATTGATTCATGTTCCAAAATCGGCGCTCTGATACCACTTTTTAATACCCCCTTCTTACCCGGCCAAGGTAATCGGGAGATGTCACCATCTCAGTTTCCCGAGGTAGTGATATCAGAATTACGAGTAATAAACAATTAATGTAAATGGCAAGTTTAGTGGATTACATACATGATAGATGAATAACAAGATGTTTATACAAATAAAATTCATCTATCAACTACGTCTTCTATGTGACTCGACTCCAAAGCCCAGAACTCGTCCCGTCTCCCGCGTGAAAACAATTAAAACCTGTAAACAACTTCTCCCTATATGATCGGAAATATCATATGGATCGACACAGGCCACCTCGGAAATAGGTGACAATTTACACATCCAACACACGGTCAGTTTCGATAATATAAACAGTCGTACGAGGACAATAAACATAATTATGAAATGCAAAATGAATGCACTGTGACAAGTCTCTAAACATCACCACTCTGCAACCAACACACAAGTCCAAGAACACATCCACAACACCTGGTGACGGCACCGCAGCACCGCCCACCAAAACAGCCGGACCGCAGTCAGTAAAAAGGTACTGAGGACACACCCTTAGTACCGAGCCTGGGCGTTTACCGGAACCCTGCCAGACAACGTGTCTCAAACACACGTGTCCCTCTATAACTCAAGCCATTAATGTGAACACCCCTCTTGAAGTGGGAAGCTCGAAGAGGAGACCCTAGCGTAAGGCGTTCTCCTAACTGCCTAACGTCTGCATAACAACAAGTATCACTAACGGGATGACGTTAAGGCTATTAAACACATTTATAACTCAAACAAACTATCTAGTAGTATGTAGAGGTCAAACCCAAAGGACGGAGGTATTCAACATTGGTTAATCTACGTGTAGTTGTGCTAAGGGTGTCATAATTAAGATAGGGTTGGTCTAAACTAAGGCAAATAAATAACAAGAAACATGGAAAGTAGAAAATTTAAATAAATGGAATGACAAGGTAAGTGAATAAAAGTAAGAAATGTAAAAAAAAGATTAACAAACACTAGGGTGTCATTTTTTCATAGGGGAAACATGGTATGAACATAGCAATGAATCCGGTAAACAATTATGGTTGTGTTGGGATCGAGTTGATTTATGTCTTACAATCCCTAGAGATATTACATCCCGGAGCCAAGCTTAAAGCTTTAAAACACCTACAACGACTTAATTCTCCCTATCCGACTATATACATGATCTAACAATCCTTAAGTTGATTTATGTCTTACAAGTCTTGTTAAAGAGATAGAGAATAATGCTATGTTGTCAATCAAGCATTTCATCAAACATAACATGTGCATAAGAGAAAACACAACATACAAATCATTCATATAAACTCATTAAGGAATATCTAAACCCATGATTACTCAACCAATCCCCCACTAACCCTAGCAACAAAACTACTCACTACACATCATGATTAGAATGTTAACAATATTGTCATCCATCACAACATAAATAAACATGATGATTAAAATAGGTAATAAACAAAGGATTAACATGTAAATGAAAAGGGATTAAGAAATTATACCAACGATAAAGGAAAGGATTGAGATCTTGAAAAAATATGAAGACTTCTCACTTAGTCTTCAATACAAAACCCAAGAAACCCGAATGTAAACAATTGAAGAAGTAAAGTGCAAGAACAATATTGAAAGATTGATTATTGAAAGATTAAATTAATTGTTGAAGGATTAATGTAATTTGAGGAAGGATTAAAGACTAATATAAGGGAGTAATCTAATCTAATCTAAGGAGGCATAATCTAAATTAAGGAGGCATAATTGCCAAATTATTACAAATGAGGTATGTATAGTAGCTACAATATTAGGGTTTATTAGGAGGTTAAATGACGATTAGGACACTTGAGGAAGTCCAAAGACTTGCTAGAGCCAGTAGGACTTGTGGGAGTCTTTGATTCAAAGAAGACCACTCTGCCGGAGAACTCGCTCGAGCTATAGGGAACCTGTGCGAGTTGGGATGGACTCGCGCGAGTTCGGATGCGACTCGTGCGAGTAGAGCATTAAGGCTGATTCTGGAGCATAACTCGAGCGAGTTGAGCAGGACTTGTGCGAGTTGGGCAGGACTCGTGCGAGTTGAGCAGGACTGGCGCGAATTGGTGCGCAGTTGGCCTATTTGGGCTCGGATTGTAAAATAGACGTCATTTCCTCATCCGGACTCCTATTGAAGTGATTCAAAAGCCTAGACCACTTGATTTTTCGACGCCGTTCCATCTAGAATATATTCAAGGGCAAAAGATCAATTATTAATTTGGTTCCGAGCGATTTCCTCTTGTAATGGCTCATTGTCGTCATTGTTGAACAATAACTCGAGGGGGGTTAGCATCCAAACCAACCTAAGTCTTGTTTTAATGAATAAAACCTTTAGTATTTGTCTCCTCTTTGATGGTTGTGAAGGAAATCACATACTGGATGTGAACATTCTGATTTTATTAATTAACA
>VHZZ01002396.1:59197-69410 GCA_009801015.1 Silene noctiflora
AAGGATTTCAACTAACAAATTCATGTAACGATATCAATGGCACTCAAAGCTCGTAAAAGTTGGTCAAACTCTTGGGAGTGGGGTACAAAGAAGCACGGATAACACCACATGAATATAGAAATGAAAAATGCCCAAGCAGTGGACCAAACAAGTATGTTAAGAATACCATGACAACAATTATGGAAAGCATGAATGAAAGAAGAAATATGGGACATGGGATTGGTCACTATTTCGCTCAACTCATCCTCCAAATAGTCAAAGCCACTACACTCAATTCAAGTACTCTCATTTTCCTCTAAGGTGGTTTCAATGGTGTCTATTTGGTTTTCCCAAATGTCCTCAACTTTCTCATCCCAACGAGGACCGCTATCAAAGGGGTTGTCAATAGAAGCCTCACCAAGCTCAACACATTTTTCTCCCTCCAATATGTCATCCTCAAAGGGTGAGTTTTTCACTCGAGCTTACTTCCAACTCATCCTCAAATTGCCCATTAATATCACATTTCAGGGAAGGTGGGTTCATTTTCACACAAGAGGGGTGATGAAAAGGGATCAAGGCATTGGTTTTGCAATAAAAAATGTACTCCTCATCATCATCACTATCCTCTTCTATCACACCATCTTCCCAAGGAGGGGCAAATTTATGGGTATAATAAGTGGGTTCAATGGTAATAGGGGGTGATCTCATCCTCACAAGTATTATTCACATCATAGTTCTCCTCAATGAATTTTTGAAATGTGGTTTTTATCGTTTCTAACATACCCTCCATTGCACTCCTAACTATTTCATGTAAGTCTTTCATCAAACACTTGGTGGGCATGGATTCAATGAACTCCCAAAACTTCTCACAACTCATTTCAAACACCTTACCACCACTCATGTGAAGTGCTAAGTTGCGGGTTTTGAGGTTCATGCCATTAAAAATAACAAAACTTGCCTCCCAAGTGGAAAGAACAATACCATCATACCAAGCATAAGTCATATAATCACTAAATCTAGCAAGGTACTCATCAAAAGAATCATTTTCAAGTTGAAGGAAAATGAATATCGACATCTTCAACAACAAACAAAATTCTCAAGGAACCAAGGTCCCTCAGAAAGAAGCAAAACTAAAACTAGACACAAGAACAATTCAAATACACAACACCGTTCCCGGCAACGGTGCCATTTTGATAGAATGTCGTTAAGGCTATAAAAAAAAATCATATCTCAAACAAACTAGCTAGCAGTAAGTAGAGGTTGAACTCAAAGCACGGGGGTATTCAACATTGGTCAATCTAGAGGTAGTTGTGCTAAGGGTGTCACAATTAAGATGGGGTTGGTCTAAACTAAAGCAAGGCAAGTAAATAGCAAGAAACATGGAAAGTAGGAAATGTAAATAAATACAATAACAAGGTAAGAAAAGGAAAGTAAGAAATTTAAACAAATGATTAACAAACACTAGGGTGTCATGGGTTCATAAGGGAAACATGGTATGAACATAGAAATGAATCCGGTAAACAATTATGGTGGTGTTGGGATCGAGTTGATTTATGTCTTACAATCCCTCTCGGATCCAATCTTAAAGCTTTATAACACGTACAACGACTTCATTATCCCTATTCAACTATATGCATGGTCTAACAATCCTTAAGTTATTCTATGTCTTACAAGTCTTGTTAAAGAGATAGAGAATCATTTTAGGTTGTCAATCAAGAATTTCATTAAACATAACATGTGAATAAGTGAAAACACAACATACAAATCATTCATACGAACTCATTAAGAAATATCTAAACCCCTGATTACTCTCTTAATCCTCCACTACCCCTAGCAACAAAACTACTCACTACACATCATGATTAGCATGTTAACAATGTTGTAATCTATCATAACATAAACAAACATGATGATTAAGCAAGGTAATAAACAAAGGATTAACAAGTAAATGAAAAAGGATTAAGAAATTATACCAACAATAAAGGAAAGGAAGGAGATCTTGAATAAACATGAAGACTTGTCACTTAGTCTTCAATACAAAACACAAGAAACCCGAATGTAAACAATTGAAGAAGTAAATTGCAAAAACAATATTGAAAGATTGATTATTTAAAGATGAAAGTAATTGTTGAAGGATTAATGTAATTTGAGGAAGGATTAAAGCCTAATCTAAGGGAGTAATATAATCTAATCTAACCTAATCTAATCTAAGGAGGCATAATCTAAACTAAGGACGCACAATCTCCAAATTATTACAAATGAGGTATATATAGTAGCTACAAGATTAAGGTTGATTAGGAGGCTAAATGAAGATTAGGCCCCTTGAGGATGTCCAAAGACTTGCTAGAGCTAGTAGGACTCGTGGGAGTCCTTGCTTGAAAGAAGATCACTCTGCCGGAGAACTCGCTCGAGCTCTGAGGAACTCGTGCGAGTTGGGATGAGACTCGTGCGAGTTAAGCATTAAGGCTGATTCAGGAGCACAACTCGATCAAGTTGAGCAGGACTCGTGCGAGTTGAGCAGGACTCGCGCGAGTTGGTGCGCAATTGGCCTATTTGAGCTCGGATTGTAAAACGGAAGTCATTTCCTTATTCAAACTCCTATTGGAGTGATTCAAAAGCCTAGACCACTTGATTTTTCTATGCCATTTCATTTAGCATAGTTTCAGGGCCAAAAAAGCAGTTATTCATTTGGTTCTGAGCTATTTCCTCTTTTAATGACTCATTTGTCGTCATTGTTGAACAATAACTCGAGGAGGGTTAGCATCCAAACCATCCTAAGTCTTGTTTTATTGACTAAGGCCTTTATTCTTGGTCTCCTCTTTGATTCTTGGTCGTTAGATGCAATCAATTTGGCTCCGAAATGCACTAATTAAGCAAGGTTAGTGTTCTTCTCCTACCAAATGTTCGTGAATATAAATCACATCAATCACCTCCACAACTCCTCCAACAATCACCAACATGGGATGAACACAAATGCGCAACACAAAATACGATATGCCAAAGACATGACTCATCATGAGACGCACTTCCCAAACATGCTATGAATACAATAATTCCTCAATCATTCCGACTCTCGAGTCGTCACAAACCAACATCATGTTATAATGCATTTCCGACACACACATGAATCCTATTACCATTCCCAATTACCATGGTGAATGCAATACAATTCTATCATGGACTTTAAGTGACAAATGCATACAAACACACATATACATTATCAAAAACCGAGTAGGATTAACCTACCTTTTCGAAATCTCAATAACTTACTCGAATCCGACACAATCCCGTCTCATGAAACCGTGTCATCCTATATAACCATGTAACAACTATCACAATACATCCTACACTATAATACAATAAAAAACCCCTTATTATTTCCCATTAATTACCCATATTACACATACTAATCACTAATTAATTACCCATAACAAATCCCCCACAAGTTAGGGTTCATAAGAAATAAAAAGGGTAGATCTCAACTTACTAGGTGAAAGAAAGGATGAATAAGGTGAACAATCCTCTAATCCAAGCTTGAATCTCATGGGAAGGTGTTTGTGATGGTTTTAGAGAGAAGGGAGAATACTTGAAGATATAAGGAAGAAGAATGAAATGAATTAGCATAAGGTCCCGAAATTAGGTTTTATCAGGTACTGTACAACTGCACTCGGTCGAGTGCCGAGTCCACTCGGCTAAGTGCCGCTCACTCGGTCGATTACCACCTTACTCGGCCGAGTGCCAGCCACATGATCCACTTAAGGCTCAACTCGGTTCACTACAGCTTTACTAGGTCTAGTCTAGGTCCTACTTGGTCTAGTGTACGACAATACTTTACTCCCAAGTAGTGTCTTATCAAGTCCGATAGTCCTCTCACGCATCCCGAGGTTCTCATAAGGGTCCCATAATATCCAGGTGTTAAAGAAGTTGTACGCAAGTGGCGAAGGAAGTCATGAAAATTGTGCCAGACAAGACGCGTGAGAGGGAAAAACCGCGCATAGGGAAAAATTCTCATCATTACATTTGGACTTATGATGGAAATTTCCAGGGGTAATTTTTTAGGTAAGTTTCACTTGGCCACATAACCTCACATCGTGGCACATGCTTATTGGACGACGGATAAACGATGGATTGCTGGCGTGGCCAATAAATATCTACCAGCCAAACATCACCAATTTAGAAGAGTATAACGAACCTTGTCAAAGTCAAGCAAATGTAAAATAACTCGAACTAAGATTGAACAGATCGTCGGAATGCTCAAATGACCTCTGAAAGTTCGAGTTTAATGAAATTGCAGCGGAATATGTTTGTGTTTTTTATTTTTTTTATGTAAGATAGATGCACGAAAAATATAAAAGGGATATGAATTAGTTGTGAAAATCTCACAAGACCCCTCAACTAAGACTAGATATGTGTATAAATCTCACCTCGCAAGGATCAAACTACACACTAGTATTTCAACCTCGCAAGGAAGAAAAGGCACTAATCTTGTAAGACTGGAAAGGGATGCTCGCAAGTAATTCGGTTTAAAACAACTTTTTTTATTATTCGATGTATGTAAAATAAACATACAAGACCTTTATTTATACTAATATAGAACGACCTAAAAATACTTATCTCGGTTCCATCTCTTACCATAGCTCAAATACCTTGAGTACCAAGCTAGCTAGAACTAGGAAAGATTTCCTAAAGATTTTAGAAAAATATTACAACAACTCTTAATTAAAGAAATAACTTGAATAAAATAAACTAATGTAATTTGTAATAGTTATTCCTAATTGCTAAACATACTAGGATATGACTTCTTATGCAAGAAGTCTCGACATCACTACCTTGAATGCCAAGTAAATGCATGATCTTGTCAGAAGAATACTAGAGAATCTCGATCATACCCGGAGGGTGTTCAATTTCCCGCATTCTGACTGATTCTTTTCCAATACTTCGTTATCACCCATTGCTCCTGCATCATTCTCCCTTTCTTTTTGAGAATTTGTCCTCATATTTTATAGATGCTTGATGCCACCGGGATAAAAAACGAACCAACTAAACCTAACCATGATCGTATGATTCCATGTAGAATTTTTGTGAATCCTTCAATGTAACAATCCTCATGTAGTTTTAGGACCCTTGAACTATTTTTAATTAGACCTCCCCTTGAACCACCTTTTCTTGTGCTTTCAACCCCACAACCCTACATGCACAATTATAGCGAAATCAAAATAATACACCCTCGAAACAACCATATCCTCTTGAGCATCCATTGTAATCGAATTCAGTAAGAAATAACATGAACAATTCTGACCATATAACTTTTTGTCGATGGATTTATCAAGTGGCGATTTGTAATACTCGTGATTTTTAGTATTGGGACACATAGCAAAGTAAAGGGTACTCGACCGAGTGCCCATGGGAGTTGGTCTATCAGTGTTCTGGGAGTTGGGGACTCAGAAGAGTGCGGAGCACTCGGTCGAGTGGTGTGTACTCGGTCGAGTGTCGCTTACTCGGTCGAGTATCGTGTACTCGATCGAGTGTCCGGTTCGTGTCGGCTTTTTGGTGGAAAGTATATATATTAGAACGAGAAGCAGTAAATCGTTTATTCACTTTTAAAACAAAAACCTTAACATCGATAGCTGCTCCTCCTCCTAATCCTTCATTCCGCGGCGCATCTTTGTCATTTTTTGGGGTTTTCAAGCATCGTAATACCGTAACCGTCAGGGTAAGTCTTTAATTGAGTCTTTTGGCCTATTGTATGTAACCCTAATTTATGATTTAGGGGTTTTTGGGGATTTGTGCTTTATTTTTCTTAATTGATTCGTTATAGGAGAAGACTTCGTAGAGGAATCATTCTGACCAATTGCTTCTGTCCAGCTTTGCTTGTTGAGGTAGGGTTTCCTTACTCAGTTGATTGTAGAACTGTATATTGTATAATATGACGGTCTTGTTATGTGTACTGTGATATGATTATATGATTGTGATGATGTTGTGATGGCGTTGTTGGTGGTGGATATTGGTGTTGGGTGTGATTGAGATGTGATCGGTATTGTTATTTGTGATCCATTGTGAGAGGTGGTCTCGCCTCCATTGTTCGCCTCAAGCGTTCTCTCAACGCAGGAGGGATGTGCACATTAAGGGACTTGGCTATTGTGGGTGGTTAGGTGGTTGGATGCGGTCTTCCACTGGCAGGGCTACACACTTCGGTGTGTAGTCGGTTACTTGATGTGTGGTGTGTGGTGATGGTGATGGCGGTAGTGTGATGATTGTTCTGTTTGTTTACATTGTTTACTGTAGATAGTTGTTCAGTTGACTAACCCCGTATTTGTTTTAAAAAACTGTGGTGATCCATTCGGGGATGGTGAGCAGTTGGTTTAGCAGGTAATGACAATGATGGTTGTTGACTATGTGGCGGGGTTAGCAAGGTGGAATCTTCACGAGTTTTGTCTTAGCTTCCGCAGACTTTTTTTAGTTATCACATTTGTTTTGGTTGGATTTTGTACTCCGTTTTAAGGAGAGTTTTGTAATCACTTTAAATTATATTTATTTAATGTTTTATTATGGTTTCTATGATGTTCACTGCCTCGGGAAACTGATATGGTAGCATCCTTATATTTGGAGGTAGTCCTTGGTAAGATGCCTCAGAGTATGGAGGTGTTACAAAGTGGTATCAGAGCAACGATTTTGGAACCTAAAACCAATGAACAAAATGAACATAGGGCGTCTAATTAAAATGAACTTAGGTAGGAGTTTTTTAGGGCTACCGCAAAGGTTTGGGAGACATCCTGAAATCGCACTTTGCCTTTACAACTTTGAGCTGGTCATGGGAGTGTCAAGGGACGATGTATGCTTAGTGTTTCTATATATTATCACATGAATGATATATATTGAAGTGTATGATGATATGGAAATGAGAACATGTTGGCAAGAGATGGTTATACTGTTGTGTTTTGATATGAATAGTAACGTGATAGGGTTATGTGCCTATATGGTTTTGTGTATGAAAGCATGCGGGATAGTTATAATATGGCATGACTCGACCGAGTAGAGGGGACTCGACCGAGCGTGGGGCACTCGACCGAGTGGGATTTTTGATGTTTTTAGGCATAATCCTTGCCACTTTCGCACTCGACCGAGTGTGCGATAGGGGACTCGACCGAGTACGTTCTGTGCTCGACCGAGTGCATTTTCGGGATAAATTATGTCAGACCCTGGAGTATTTAAACCCGATCGAGTGCATATGACAGTCGACTGAGTGTGTTGCTGAGAGGTTGTTTATGTTACTTGAGTCGTAGGTTATGTGCTTACGACTGTTTTCTTGTATAGTAACGATGCCTCCGAAGAGATCTGCCGCTTATATCAAAGCTACTGAAATGACTATCGACGAGCTAGCCAGGATGATCGAACAGAAGGAGGTGCTCACTGAGGCTCTCTAAACGATAGGGCAGGCCAAAGAGAAGGTGGTGGATGCTACCAAAATTAGCACCATTATCCCTCGCTTTAACCCTAAGGTATGTGAGGGCATCGGGGCGCCAAATCTGCTAAACAACTGCTATTTGGAGATGGAGAGTGTTCTGGAAGTTGTCAACTGTCCGGAAGAGATGAAGGTAGAGGAAGCTGCATTCTACCTCCGAAATGAGGCTGTTTTGTGGTGGAACCGGGAGAAGGATAACGCTCGGGAATACTACAAGGGCCTAGCTGAACCTGCTATTCCTTGGGTTGAGTTTAAGAAGGCTATGAGGCACCAGTTTTTTCCTGAGCACATTAGGAACAAGATGAGGGCGGAATTCAACTCATTCCGTATGACTAAGGGGACGACAGTGGCAGAGTATCACCATACGTTCAATGAGATGGCTCGTTATGTGGATGATCTAGAGATGAACAAGCTGAGCATGGCCATTCGGTTTGAGAAGGGGTTGTTAGTAAAGATTCTGAAGAGGCTGACTTCTGGAGTCTTTACTGATGTTAAGGAAGTCTATAAGCGAGCAGGGAATGTTGAGAGGTTGGTTGAGATGACCAAAGAAGCCAAGGAGAAGAGTGGTGAGAAGAGGAGGGCTGAGAGTGAAGGTACTGGCACGTCGTGGTTCAAGAAGGAGAACTTCAACCAGGGGAGGGCTTCCTCTGGGGGCTTTGGGTATGGAGGTGGCTCATCTTTTGGAGGTCGGGGTGGCAGATGTTTCAGTGGCGGCTCCGCTATAACTTGTTTTAATTGTGGTGCCACCGGCCACAAGAGGAGTGAGTGCACTAGTCCTGGAGGACAAGGTTTTTAGGGTTAGAGGCGTGGAGGTTTTTCTCAGGGGCCGAGTCAGAGCATAGCTAGAAACAGACCAGCTAGGTCATGGCATAGCCAGGGCAGTCAGGGGAACCAGTGTGGCTTCAATCGCAACAATGGTGGGAGCTATCAGAGGTAGAATGACAATGGGAACCAGCATTTAGCTGCGAAGTCTATAGCATCGGCGAGCACGGTAAAGGGTAATAGGCAGAAGAAAAGTGGTAAACTGTTCACGATGGATAAGCAGACAGCAGAGGAGGACACCCAGGTGGTTACTGGTACTTTTATTGTTAACAACAATCCTACTTTTGTTCTTTTCGATTAAGGGGTAACCCTTTCGTTTGTATCTATGAGTCACGCTAGAACTATGGGCCAGGAAGTGTTTGAGTCTTTAAAAGATGAAGGCTTTATACAATCATGGGAGTCTGTATCATGTGGTAGGTTTTATAGGGGTGTGTCTAGGTTGTAGGGCAAGTCAACTTTTCAGTTGATTTGTTCAAGTTTCCTTTAGGTGGATTTGAGGTCATAGTTGGAATCAATTGGCTAGGGAGGTATTGTACCACCATTGATTGTCAGAAAAATAAGGTCTCTTTGAAAGGTCCTAAAGAGGTTAGAGTGTCTTACCGTGGATTTGTGATCAAGCCCAAAGTCAAGATTATTGCAGTTGTGACCTTGATGTCATTTTTATTGATGACATCCTAGTCTACTCTAAGACTAGAAAGGAGCATGAGGAGCATCTAATACTGGTATTGCAGACCTTGCGCGATAACCAGTTATATGCAAAGCTATCTAAGTGTGAGTTCTGGCTCGAGAAGGTGGCCTTTCTGGGCCATGTGATTTCTAAAGATGGGGTTTTAGTGGATCCTACTAAGATCGAGGAAGTGTCGAAGTGGAAGGCATCAAAGAATGTGGCCGAGGTACGAAGCTTTTTGGGTCTAGCCGGGTACTATAGAAGGTTTGTGAAAGACTTTTCGTAGTTAGCTCGACTTATGACATCACTAATGAGGAAAGAGAACAGATTTCGCTGGGATGCGAGTTGTGAGACAGCGTTCCAAACCTTAAAGGATCACTTGACTACATCTCTTGTCTTAGCTTTGCTAGAAGGGAGTGAGAACTTTGAGGTTTGTACCAACGCTTCGAAGAATGGCCTGGGTTGTGTACTGATGCAGAATGGGAAGGCGATAGCTTATGCCTCAAGACAATTGGACTAATGAGAAGAACTGTTCTACTCATGACTTGGATTGGGTGCAGTGGTCTTTGCTCTGAATATTTGGAGACACTACCTTTATGGGGGCAACCTTTAAGGTGTTTTCAAATCATGAGAGTCTGAAGTACATTTACACCTAGAAGGAGTTGAATATGAGACAGAGGAGGTGGATGGAGTTGATCGGCGACTATGATATGGAGCTAGTGTATCATGAGGGGAATGCTAATGTAGTTGTTGATACGTTAAGTCTGAAGAGTGTGCATTCTCTATGCACTACTATGTCACTCATGTAACTTAGGGAGGAGGTGGACCGGATGGGAATTTATATGATCAGGAAAGGGGATACTCTTCGGGATTTGACCTTAGAGCCCGCGCTTTATGATGAGATCAGGATTAAGCAAGCTGATGACCCTAAGATTCGAGAGTGGAGAGATGGGGTGGAGAAAGGGACAGTTTTGATATTTTCAGTCCATGCTGATGGGAGTGTGAGGTTCGATGGTAGATGGTGTGTCCTAGTGATGCCGAGTTGAGGAAGATGATCATCACTGAGGCTCAATGTACACCTTATTCAGTGCATCCTGGGGTGATAAGCTCTATAAAGATCTTAAGAAGACTTTTTGGTGGCCTGGGATGAAGAGGGAGACAACAGAGTTTGTGGGTAGATGTCTTACCTCTCAGCGAGTTAAAGAAAAACAGCGTCGACCACAGGGAAAGATTCAGTCTCTTGAGGTACCTAAGTGGAAGTGGGAGTCCATTTCTATGGATTT
>VHZZ01002396.1:70475-81614 GCA_009801015.1 Silene noctiflora
AAATCTTGGACCGTAAGGTGCGAAAGACCAGAAATGGTGAGACCGTGTTGCTGAAAGTACTTTGGACCAATCATAATGTTGAGGAAGCGACTTGGAAGATGAGGATAAGATGAAGGAGCGGTATCCCCATCTTTTTTATCAGCTATGGTTGGTTACGGGGACGTAATCTTGTTTCTTTTAGGGGGGTAGGAGATGATCGCATGTGTTTTTATATAGTTTTGAGTCAAGTTTTGGTTAGTTTTGAGTTGAGTTTGGATATTTTTCAGGTGTATTTGGCTTAAGTTGAGTTATGTCTTGGTTATGTTTCGGCCATATGGTAGTGTTATCAGTTTTGGCGTTATCTTTTACTGGTATGGGATGAACTTCGGGGACGAAATTCATTTTTAAGGAGAGAAGACTGTAATACTCGTGATTTTTAGTATTGGGACACTCGGTAGAGTACAAGGTACTCGACCGAGTGCCCATGGGGGTTGGTCTGTCAGTGTTCTGGGAGTTGGGGACTCGGACGAGTGCCGAGCACTCGGTCGAGTGGCATGTGTTCGGTCGAGTACATTGCACTTGGTCGAGTGCATTGCACTCGGTAGAGTGTCTCTTACTCGGTCGAGTGTCGGGTACTCGACCGAGTGTTTAGTTCGTGTCGGCTTTTTGGCGGAAAGTATATATATTAGAACGAGAAGCAGTAAATCGTTTATTCACTTTTAAAACAAAACCTAAACATTGATAACTGCTCCTCCTCCTAATCCTTCATTCCGTGGCGCATCTTTGTCATTGGTTGGGGTTTTCACGCATCGTAATACCGTAATCGTTAGGGTAAGTCTTTAATTGAGTCTTTTGACCTATCGTATGTAACCCTAATTTCTGGTTTAGGGGTTTTTGGGAATTTGTGCATTATTTGTCTTAATTGATTCGTTATAGGAGGAGACTTCGTAGAGGAAGCATTCTGACCTATTGCTTGTGTCCAGATTTGGTTGTTGAGGTAGGGTTTCCCTACTCAGTTGATTGTAGAACTGTATATTGTATGATGTGACGGTCTTGTTATGTGTACTGTGATATGATTATATAATTGTGACGATGTTGTGATGGCGTTGTTGGTGGTGGATGTTGGTGTTAGGTGTGATTGAGATGTGATCGGTATTGTGAGTTGTGAGCCATTGTCAGAGGTGGTCCCACCCCCATTGTTCGCCTCATGCGTTCTCTCAGCGCAGGAGGGATGTGCACATTAAGGGACTTGGTTATTGTGGGTGGTTAGGTGGTTGGTTGCGGTCTTCCACTGGCAGGGCTACACACTTCGGTGTGTAGTCGGTTAATTGATGTGTGGTGTGTGGGGATGGTGATGGTGGCGGTGTGGTGATTGTTCCGTTTGTTTACATTGTTTACTGTATATAGTTGTTCAGTTGACTGACCTCGTATTTGTTAAAAAAAAATTGTGGTGATCCATTCGGGGATGGTGAGCAGTTGGTTTAGCAGGTAGTGACGATGATGGCTGTTGACTATGGGGCGGGATTAGGAGGGTGGAGTCTTCACGAGATGTTTCTTAGCTTCCGCAGACTTTGTTTAGTTATCACATTTGTTTTGGTTGGATTTTGTACTCCGTTTTAAGGAGAGTTTTGTAATAACTTTAAATTATATTTAGTTAATGTTTCATTATGGTTTGAATGATGTTCACTGCCTCAGGAAACCGAGATGGTAGCATCCTTATATTCGGAGGTAGTCCTTGGTAATGTGCCTTGGAGTATGGGGGTGTTACACGATTGATAAGGTTGATCATCTTGATAATTGAACAAAATATTATTGCATATTAATTTCTTCCCTAACATTGGTAGCATTGTAGGATCGTCATAGCCTCCATTATCATCCTCTTTCACGCTTGTTTCATCGTCAAACAAAATCAGAGCTTTCTTGGTATGATTCACCAGCAAATCATCATTGTGCTCTTCTAAAACGTCTTCAACATGCTTATCTTCTTCACGAGCAAATTTAAAAGATTTAACCTCTTCCTCCATGATTGGATCAGCTTGGAGGTGTAATTTGCGAACCACCGACTCTTCTTGATCATCATTATTACTTAATGGATCAACGATATATGTTTCAAACTCACCTTCCTGCTTTGCTTCATCTTTCTTAATCTGACAGTCTTCTGTAATGTCTGGTAAAACAAAGTAAGGCGTCATCTTCCTCAATTCTTGAAACGTGAGTGCTCTCTTTTGTGGTCATTCACTTACAATATGTCCATAACTTTGACACTTGAAACATCTTATCGAACTAATTTTCTTCGGCCCCATAGAAATCGGCTTTCCTTTATCCTTAAGATCTTTTTTTGTGCTTCATTATGATTTATGATTGGATTGAAACTGCCACAAAGAAAATTATCTTCTTTCAAAACATCATAGCTGGTCATAGATCTTTTCTTCGTGTCGTGTTTCTCAAATTTAAGAGCAAGCCTACAAACATCATCGAATCCATCATACTTTTGAACCTTCACTCGTTGAGCAATATATCGAATTAAACCGTTGATGAAATGAGACACTCTCAACTCCTCTTTCTCTTCTATATCACATATAATACTCATCTTCTCAAATTCTTTGATATAATCAGCCACACTTAAACTTTCTTGAGCAAGAGATGTTAGCTTCAAGTATTGATCTTGTTCATAACCTCTAGGTACAAATCACCTCTTGAGATGTTTCTTTAGCTTCTCCCAGGTATCAATCGTGCTTTTCTTGTCTCTCTTACGTTGCTTCTTTAGGTTTTCGTACCATAAAGATGCATAATATGTCAACTTGAAGATAGAAACTTTGAATTGCTTTTGTTCATTGTACTCCTTGTATTCGAACAATCTCTCAGCATGTCTGATGCAGTCAAGAAACTTCTCCGCATACAAGTCTCCATTGAATTCATAAATATCAAGCTTAAGGCCTCTATCATCATCGTTCTTGTCTTTTTCTTTGCCTCTTGGATGTTCATCTTCCTCGGATTAGGAATTACCATCCGACTTGCCTTTTTTCTTCTTAACACGATTTGTTATCAAATTCTTGATCATACAAGTCATTTGTGTTATGCTCTTTTGCATCTCCGCATAGCTTTCTTGCCATATTTTTGGAACTTCGTTGCTTTTGCTAGAATCAGCATCATCAGATCTCGTCATCTCCTAAGATTTGTTCTGTTAAGAAAAAAATTAAAACTAGCTCTAATACCAAATTGATGTAAAATAACCCGAACTAAGATTGAACAAATCGTCGGAATGTTCGAATGACCTCTGAAAGTCTGAGTTTAATAAAATCGCAGCGGAATATGTTTGTGTTTTTGGTGTTTTTATGTAAGATAGATGCACAAAAAAATGAAAGGGATATGAATTATTTGTGAAAATCTCGCAAGATCCCTTAACTAAGACTACATATTTGTATAACTCTCACCTCGCAAGGATCAAACTACACACTAGGGTTTCAACCTCGCAAGGAAGAAAAGGCACTAATCTCGCATGACTAGAAAGGGATGCTCGCAAGCAATTAGGTTTAAAACTCAAGTTTTTATTATTCGATGTATGTAAATAAACATACAAGACCCTTATTTATACTAATATTGAACGACCTAACAATACCTATGTCGGTTCCAACCCTTACCATAACTCAAATACCTTGACTCCCAAGCTAGCTAGAACTAGGAAAGATTTCCTAAAGATATTAGGAAAGTATTACAACAACTCTTAATTAAAGAAATATTTTTAATAAAATAAACTAATGTACTTTGTAGTACTTATTCCTAATTGCTAAACATACTAAGATATGACTCCTTATGCAAGAAGTCTCGGCATCACTACCTTGGATGCCAAGTAAATGCGTGATCTTGTCTGAACAATAATGGAGCATTTTGAATAGTTCCGAAGTGTGTTCAATTTTCCGCATTCTGACTGATTCATTTCCAATACTTCATTATCACCCATTGCTCCTGCATCACAAGCAACTAATCCCACGAAAATCGGGAGGCATTGAGAGAAGAGTGGAATAGATCTGGGAGGAGCGTACTTGTCACTTAGGGATTCGTCAAGGCTATAAAAGCAGCACAAGTACAAGTCAGAAAGGCATTCCCTCATCAATATTTCATAACCTCATAACACAAGCTTCAACAAATATCATTAAGTCCGTAGTTCATCAAATTGTATTCATTTCCATTCCTCCTGGTTACTTCCATAAAGATTATAGTGCTACTCTTTGTGGGACACGGATTCCGCGTCACCAATCTCTCACGTCATTTTCCTTTTTTTTTTTGCATTACTTTACATTCTTGCATTCGTTTTTACATAACATTCCTAACTCTAAAAACCATAACACGAAGTAACCGCATTTACAAGTTAACCACTTTAACCCACTTAATATAAATCGACAGTAGGTAATTTTTTACCAAAACAGCTATACAAGGCAGTATTTTCAAAAAAAAATTCATTAAAACGGGTAAGAATAAGTATATATTTCAATTTCTCATAATAGAATCTTATAAATATTTCATTAAGTGGCTTCTTATTGGGGTCCCTTAGGACCGAAACCGTTTTAATAAAATAGATGAGTGCGTTTTAAGGGGGACTACTAATTAAACAAGGGTTAATTGATAAGAATAATCCAAACTATACCTCCCCTTCTCATATTAATCCATACATATTTTAACTCAAAATAATCCGAACTATACACTCATTTAACTTATATTAAACTTGAGAAATTTTTGACCGGGGACAACAATTAATGGAAAGGGTCAAATTGACGTGGGTCCCATTCTTCATCATTTTCTATTCTCAACCCAGAAAAAACATGAGTTTCCATTGTTTTTCTGTATCCATTGTTGGGTACAATTAATGGGTTCCGTGTTCTATTCTTCATCTTCAACCCTAAATTTCAGATGAAAAATAATARTTTCTCTTATACCAAATCGCATCATCTCTCTAAATTAACAACAATACCCAGATTTGTAGTATAAAGGAACCCTAAAAATTATACTCTTTCTTACCCAGAAAAACTAGGGTTATTCTACTAACATGGATTTTTCAATTGGATCTCGAAGTAAATAAATACCAAATAAAACCCCACAAATACCAACTTTATCAAGATCATTTCAATTTTTTTACAAATTTTGGACKATATTCATTTTTATACTCGATAATAAAGAGGTCGATCAGAGAAGAGAAGAACACAACAACAACCCAAGATTCTTCTTCTTCTCCTTCATCTTCTTCCTCGACTAATATTAAATCTGTAACATTATATTCAATTCTTAAAACTTAAAAAAAGGAAAAATGAAGGAAATGAATCGGGATTTATTCGTCCCGAGAACCAAGACTGAACCCGAATACCAGGGTGTTTGGGATCTGATGGTTGGGCAGGGGAATGGCTATAAGGATTGGTGGGTTAATTTTAAGGCACCACTATCATCGCTACCAGGGTGTTCGAAGTCGGAGACGGCGTCAAAGGCAATGAAGTGGATTGTTGGGTTGTGGCAGTGATGCGTGAGAAAGAGGAGTGATGCATGGTTGTGGAGAGTTGTGCTTTATGGGGTTTGGTGATATGTGATTTTGGTTGGAGACAAAAGGATGAAGAGGATGAAGTTTAGTGTTCTGATCTTTGTTGATTTAATGATTTAAGTTTTATTTTTTTTTCTCTTTTATTTTATTTTTTTAATTGGGACTTGATCAATAGGAAGTCGGTTACCCGGTCTATTGTGAGAAAAATGAGTGTACAAGTTAAATTATTATGAATTAAAGTATGGTATGGATTAATATGAGAAGGAGACCCATAGTTTGGATTATTCTCGTCAAATAACCCATTAAACAATTGTAAAGCTTTATTATTTAGGTGTTCAGGAATCTGGGTGGTCTAGCGTCATAAGATAAGGAAAGGATCTACCTTTGAACATCGGTACCTATAAAGGCAACAAAACGAAGGAAGATACCTCGAGTTTTATTTTTTCAATGGCATTTAGCATAAAGTTCTACACTAGCCTTTCAAGTTTCATCAAATGCTTGTCTACTCCTGGAAATATTTACATCAGCCACATCTGGTATATTCTAAGTTCTAACAGGACTAATCATTTAATATATTAAAGCAACAGCCGATAACCGTTGTTTTAGAGCAAAAAGCTGATGTGTCGCGTTCATATTAATCGACCGTATAAGATACGGTATATATACCCAGTAGATACGTAAAACAAAAAAAAATACCCACTCTCACCTATTCTTCCCTAAAAAATCTGCCCATCATCCTCTCCTACCTTCTCCATTTCCCAAATAAGTCATGTATTCTCTTTGATCCTCTCATAATCTTCGTTTCTTGAATTTTTGCTACACTGTTAAAATTAGTTTTTATCAAATCATGATTTTATTTCTCACATAATTACCGTTTCTTGATTTTTATCTTGGTTTTCCGAAAATCAATTGATGAAGAAGCAAGTAATTAAGTGGAGGGGCATTTGAAGTAATCAAGGTAATCAGGTTATGAGAGAAGAATGCATACGCAATCTGGGCAACTAATCGACTTCGTTGATTACTTTCAGTGAATCAACTTCAGTATTCAACTATTAACAATTGATTTTCCCAATTTGTGACTGGAATATGAAGTATGTTTACTCTGAATGTCTCTCTCACTCTCTTCTTCATCTTTCAACTCTTTAGTTCCTTTTTTTTGTTACTGTTATTATAAATTTCATGTCGTTGTTCTCTCCATTACCATTTTTTTTTATATTCAATGATCTTTACATCGTATTTGTCGTCTCCGTTGCTCTAAATAAGGATTCCAACTTCTCAATTCCATCAGTACAAAACGTTTTCACTTCTTCACTAATCTCTATTTTTGTTTATTTTATTTTAACTATTTAAACTTTCACTCTTCTTTATCATCCGTTAATTTCCAAACCTTAATAATTTTGTCAATAACAAATCTAATCGAAAAGGAATCGTTGCTCCTATTGATTGTGCGATAGTTGGAGAAATTTCTGCCATTATAAGCTTTAGATTGACGGTTAGGACCGGGGATTGCTCATATATTGATTTAAGATTCATATGTAATTGTATTTATAATCATCTTTCTTTTGTATTTAATTGTAGTTTTAACGCAACAGGTGAATTAAGGGTCCACTGAAGATGGAGGAAGCACATATCATCTTAGGATTCTTAGGTAAGTTTATCGGGCCATAGATTATCTTGCTACACCCTTCAGTGTGTGATCATTACAATTTCCTAAAATTTAACTTATTTTGTTTGTGATCATTATCATTTCCTAAATTTTAACCTGATTTGTTTATTCTTATTCCTGAGAAAATGTTGCATTTACGAGTGTTTTTCATTTGATAGTTTATCTTATTAGTGTCTGGAGTTCGGTTCTCACGGTCTCAAGCATATGGACGTGCTACTTAGGAGTGTGTGTCACGCGACTTAGTGTCTCGGAGTTCTTCCCGGAGAGGCAACTCCTTTGATATTTTTGCCTTTCCTTGATTTTCTATTAAAATGCAAATTATAGTTAGATGCATGCATATTGATCAGCGAAATGCCTTGAAAATATTGATCTTTTTGCCTTCAAATCCTCATTTTTAAGTGTCTGTTAGCCTTTTAGGTAAAGGTCTTATAGGATTGAGAATCAATGGTGTAAGACAATAGGACTTTATCAGTGAACTTGGTGGATTTTGCAGAGTATAATGGTTGTCCCTGTGCAGTGTACCGTTGGTATTACAGCTCAAAGACCGTTGCAAGTATTGATAATATCAGGTTAAGGCTAACGAAGAATGTCATATAAAAAATATATGTCGTTTCCCATTACATGTCGATAATGGAGGGTACTGACCGTCTTCTACATAACTATACTGAGGTAATTTAGGATGATGCTAATGTGGCCACTCCCGAGGAAAAGGAGCAGTACAAGCTGGCTTCAAATGTCCCTCAGACTGATGTGTGGAAAGTAAATGTTGATGCACCGATATTTGGTAAGGTGGGATGCGGGTTGAGTGTGGTTATCCGAGACCATATGGGCGTGGTTGGGCATGCTACTGTATAGCAATTGAGACAATTATGGGATGTTGATGTTGTAGAAGCAAAGACTGCTCTCTTAGGAATGATCATGGCCAGGCTAATTGGGATACAGAAGATGATCATTGCATCTGAGCAAATAGGAATACAGAAGGAAATCATTAAATCTGATTGTAGAAAGTTAGTCAAGTATCTTGAGGCATTTAAGACAGAAGGTAAGTACTTTGGAAATATTGTCAAAAAGATTCTTTTTGTTGCTAATGACTTTGAGCATGTAGAATTTAACTTTGTTAGGCGGGAGGGTAAAGAGGCGACCCATTGTATGGCTCATTATTACTCTTTAGATTTTTCCACGAGAATTCGGATGAACATGTGCCCGGATTTGATTGCTGAAATTGTAGCGTTTAACTTAGTGACGACTTTTCATAATTAATGAATAGATCGATCTTTCCCCTCAAAAAAACAGAATAAAGCTAAGGAAACTAATTGATTATGATGGAGAGAGTATTATGTACTTATAATAATTTAGTTAATGACTTTCTTAAAATGTTTACTTTTGTCAGTATTGTTTTGCGGGTGAATATTTCTAGACTAGGTGAATTTTTAGGTAGAGATAGATCGAAGTGTGGTTGCTGAGCGAGTGATTAATAAACAAAAACAGATTTCTATTATTTTGAGTTCACAACGAGTGGTGGTGAATTGTTGAGATGGCTCAAATGTTCAGATTTTTTGTACATGTTTCTAGAGAAACTCATTACAAAAATACTGAACTAATACAAATTAGCCCATCCCCCACACGTTTGACTCATAGTTTATGGGCTATCGTCGGACAACCACGGGTTATATCAACTATTAATGCCACCTTCCTGATCGGATCACCACCACTATTAGACGACCACCATCACCAATGTACTCGCATCACCGCAGTCGTGCCTTCATCACCGATAGCCTCGAAGCACCACACTTCCTAACCACTACTTAAAAGATTTATAATACGACCTATAGTAAAAGCCCATTGTAAACCTGTGTTGATAAACAAGTTTCTATAATATCGCCTTATAAGCGAGGCTATTCCAATAACTTATCCTCGATGAGTATATGCATATTTGTACCGAATTTTCTAAAAATTATTATAGATATTACTCCTCCATTCTAATTATTCGTCTATAATTTTTATTCCTTGTAAGGGGAAAGACAAATAATTGAGAAGGAAAAAAGTATATTTTCCTTTAATTGGTGTCAGATGGATATTATACCCGTGCATTTATGCACGGGTTACACACTAGTAATAGATGGAAGTAATTAGAACGGGTACAATAACAACACAATATCTCATTTGCGAGGGTTTCGCGTGGGACCAATAGAGAAGCCACCATTTTTTTATAAATAGTGACTATTTTTTATGGCTAAAAATGACCTATTTATTCAAAGTGGTCACTATTGACTCCAAAAAGTGCTCACATTTTGCAAAAAAACACGGAATACAACTGTCGCAAAGAATAACTATTGCAATAACAAAACTCGGAGTGTATTTATTTTGCACTCCAAATATATCCTCTTTCTTGGAGGATAAAAATCGATTCTCCTTCACAATGATAATGTACTTGCTCTCTTGTTCTTTGTCTTAATTATGGATCCACCTTATTATGTTTATGTTAAACAAAAATAAGGGTGAGACCGTTAAAATTCATCGGGTTATACTTCAAAATTATAAATTAAATCTATTCATTAAATATGGGAAATGAATGTTACATGGTGTATCTAATCATTATTTATATATGCATCCCCTATCTACTAAAAGAATAGGTATTCTCATACTTTTTTCCCTCCAAAAAGCATYTTCTTAAATAAGGAAGTTAATTAAAATTAAGCATTTACTAAATAAAGAAACTAATAATTATGATTTATTTCATTAAATTATTATCTTTTCATTAAAATTAAATTCTTAATCAAATTATATTATTTTCACTAAAATTTAAACTATAATATTTTTAATTAAAATATAAATAAAATTTATAAAAATTTATAAATTGTTAAACCTCTTAAATGCTATTATTTGGGAATGATTTGAACCATACTATGTACAAAACAAAACTGTAAATCACCATTGTTACTTTTGTGGCAAAAAAGAAAAATTGAGGGAATTTATAAATTTAAATCATTAGTTTTGTGGTATAAGTATATTTTTGKTAAAATACATTTTAGCACATTGATTAATTTTCAATTCCAACTTTTTTTTTCTCAAACTAATGTACAGTGACGAGAAATATGAACAATTAATAAGATACCAATACTATATAAGAAATTTATTCATAATTAAAAACTTTATATGCAGTGCATTTATTGCACGGGGTCTAACCTAGTAATATGTCTATATAAATAGTTTTGGTGCTTTAGCCCCGCCCGAAACATTCATTCCTTTCGTTACTCCGGTTATTTTTATTACTTCTACAATTAATATAGTTACTTACATTACACCTCTTGATATCTCCTATCTATAAAAGCCATAACATTTAGAGCAATGCTATTGGCTCCTGATTTGTAGAAAAACAAAAGATTTTTTTCATCCCCTACCCCACCATGTAATTTCAAGTCTTTTATTTCCAAACTATCAACTATGGCCAAGTTTCAATTTAATAATGATATATGTTTTACATTTTGRAAAAAAAAAATCAATAATAATAAAATAAATGTTGGTAGAAATTAAATAAAATCATCGTAAGTTCGTAACCAGTCCGTATATATACGGAAATCCAATTGAAAAAAATGACGATAGATGATTTATACTCCGTATGAAGTATTCTCATAGAGTCATAGGGTGCATGTAAAAGATCTGAATATTTTTTTTATAAAAAAAGTAGAAGAAAATAATTGTCAAGCGTAAATCTTAAAAAGAAAAATCTTTCATCAAGAACCATAAATTAATATCGCCCTAAAAATGAGGGGGAAAAGCATGCAAATATTAAAATGAATCATCAAATGCATTAATTACTAATGTCAAATGAAGTTTTGACGAAAAATAAATATATAAGGGACAAAACTGCGATGAAGTGGAGAAAATTGACAAAGAAACATTAAAATATCATCAAACCTCATAAATTAGATGAGATAATTTTTTTTTTCATATATCATACTATATG
>VHZZ01002396.1:106351-118884 GCA_009801015.1 Silene noctiflora
TTTAGTTAATTAACAATTAATAACTAAATTCTAACTAACAATTATTAATTAATTATCACATAATTAAATAATAAATTTCTTTGTCCCGAGTTTGTTACTCGTCATCAAACAATAAATTCATCTGGCTTATTAAAATTCATTATATACAAGTTACTAATTATATTATATCCCATATAAATATTTAGTTTATCCATTTGAGCATCGTCCTATAGGTGTGACCTCGAGGGATCAACGGATCACCACCGTCATACGACAGTAACGTCTAACTCTAGTCAGATGAGCGTTACCGATTTACGTTAATCAGTTGACAAGTATATTACAACATATATCCCGAATATTCCTTTTTGAGATTTATTATGTAGACGCACTATTAAGGAGGACACTGCTCCGACAAAAAGTTGGCCGGGGTGCAGAATGTTTACGAATATGGATCTGTCAGAGAGAGAGAGAGAGAGCCTTGGATATGAGGATGGTGGTCGGTGTTGAGGTTATAGCCGGCTGTCTGTGGCATGAGAGGGTGGTAACGGGAAGGAATCAATGAGGACCAAGTATTAGTTGAGTTACAAGGACGTAACATTTACCTTAAGAGGAGTAGGATGCGACAAAAAGAGTTTGATGGTTCTAACTGTGGCGGTATATTTAGAGGTTTTGGGTCTCAGTGTAGAACTAAGAGTGCACTTGTGGTTCGATATCGTTAAAAGTAATGGTGGTGGCCGCGACATTGGGTTTTGAACCGAATGGACATAGATTAGGTGGTAGGTATGAGTAAACTTCGAGGACGAAGTTCTTTTAAGGGTGGTAAAATGTAACATTTCATTTTGGTAGACGCTCTCGTTTAGGGAATTGTAATGGTGGAATTAGGTAAGGCGATTCTACGGTTGATGTTAGGTTGTGAGCTGCGTTGCTGAGGTAGACTTGGTTGAGTGAGTTAGTGTCGAGGATGGAAGATAAGAGTGGTATGGTGTTGGATAGTAGGATGGTAGGTGTTAGGATGGTAGGTGTGCATGTTATGGAGGAATGGGTTTGAACTTCGGGGATGAAGTTCGTACTTAAGGGGGGAAGATTATAGGTATTTTTTAGTCTAGGGACACTCGGTAGAGTACAAGGTACTCAACCGAGTGCCCATTGGTGTAAGTCTGTCAGTGTTCTGGAAGTGGGGAACTTCGACGAGTGTGAAGCACTCGGTCGAGTGGCCTGCACTCGGTCGAGTATCGTCTACTCGGTCGAGTGTCGTGTACTAGACCGAGTGTCCGGTTCGTATCGGGTTTTTAGCGGAAAGTATAAATATTAGAACGGGAAGCAGTAATTCATTATTTCTCTTTCTAAACAAAACCTAAACTCCGTTACTGCTTCTCCTTCTGATTCTTCTCTTTCGCGGCGCGTGTCTAATCATTTGTTGGGGTTTCTAATCATCGTAAGATCGTATTAGTAAAGGTAATTCTTCGATTGAATCTTTTAATATTTTTTTATAACCCTAATTTCTGAATTGGGGGTTTATAGAGGGATTGTGCCTTATTGTATGAATAAATGCGTTGTAGGAGGAGATTTCATAGAAGAGGTTTCTGATTACTTGATTGTTCTGAATTGTTGATTAAGGTAGGTTTACCTACTCAGTTGCCTGTTGAATTATATGCATATTAATGTGACGGGTGTACTGTGCTTATGATGTGATTCTATGATTGTGATTGTGATGGCGGAGTTGGTGTGGTGGATGTTGGTGTTGGGTGTGATTGTGATGTGATCGGTATTGTGAYATTGTTTGTGARCCATTGTGAGAGGTGGTCTCACCCCCATTGCTCACCTTATGCGTTCTCTCAGCGTAGGGGGGATGTGCACATAAGGGACTTGGGTTATTGTGGGTGGTTTAGGTGGTTGGCTACGGTCTTCCACTATCAGGGCTACATACTTCGGTGTGTAGTCGGTTACTTGTGATGTGGTGTGGTGTTGGTGGTGATGGTGGCGGTGTGGTACTTTACTTTATGTTTTCATTGTATCGTATATAATTGTTCAGTTGACTGATCCCGTTTAAAGTTTTAAAAACTGTGGTGATCCATTCGGGGATGGTGAGCAATTAGTTTAGTAGGTAATGACGATGATGGTTGCTGATTACGCGGCGGGGTTAGCAGGGCGGAGTCACACGATATACATTAGCTTCCGCAGACGATATTAGTTACACTTTTGTTTTAGTTTGGCTTTGTACTCCGTTTTTGGAGAAGGATTTTGTATTCATTAAACTATATTTATATTAATAATGTTTCTTTATTGTTTCTATGATGTTCACTGCCTCGGAAAACCGAGATGGTAGCATCCCTGTATTCAGAGGTAGTCCTTGGTAAGGTGCCTCGGAGTATGAGGGTGTTATAAGATCTACTTACAAAGTGAAAGGATGGTGAGTGAGGTGTGCTAATATTCAATCCAAGCTTAAACTCCATACAAAAAGGTTTGGGAAGATTTTAGAGAGGAAGAAGAGAGGTTAGAGAGAAAAGAAGAGGATAAGAAATGAATTAGTGTTAAACGACGAAATGGCTAATTATCTCGTACTGATAGTATCACTCGGTCGAGTGAGCAGTTCACTCGGCCGAGTGCCACCTACTCGTTCCTACTCGTTCGAGTGAACTACTTACTCGGTCGAGTCAACTCTACTCGGTTGAGTAGACCGTCTACTCGGCCGAGTACACCCTACTCGGTCCCCCACTAGCTCACTTAGTCCATTTACAATCTTCACTAGGTCTAGTCTAAGCTCCACTTGGTCTAATATAATGTCCAATCTCACTCTCGCACGACCGTCACACATCCCAAGGCTTCTCGTACGGATCCCAAAATATCCGGGTATTACAATCACGATAGTAAAAGACTTACAAAAGATGAAATAAGTGAATAGGATGTAAAAGGTTATGTTACTTAAACTAAGGGATTGATTAGGTTTATAGATTAGATTGAATGACTAATGAATTGATTAAATAGGTTTAATTATAGGAATGCAAAATAGCCATTATATAGCGACAACTATATGGGGAGATATTTTAGATAAATAATTGGAATAATAATGCTGAAAACAGAAGGGAAGAACCGTGTGGCATGGTGATGTAAATAATTTTGAATTTTTTTCGATCTAGGTCATCGAGTGTCCTAGGATAGGTGATAGGCACACACATTCTAACTAACGAAACAAAGGTGATTAGAGAAAGACATGTTCACTTAACTAGAAATAGTTAAATCGACTCAGTTATCAAAATTAAATGGAACTACTTTTCAAGTGACCGTCATTGGGGATTGAAGAATGTCTTATCCTTAATTTGGTTCTTCTTATATTCTGTGGCGTTTTTGACGGGGTGTAGGAGGTTCATCTATCTGCACCCCTTTTCCAAAAAAAAAAAAAAAATAATTACAATTTTGTTTAGTAAAAGAGCACATAAATTATATGGGCTTGGTGGTTGTTAAGACAATCCCCTTTATATTAAAAGAATAAGAGATCTCCAATATTTTCCCGCCTAAATAAAAACAACCCTATAATTGGACTTAATTATGTCATATCTAAAATTGGGCCATATTATTTAGTTTCATATACGAAATAATAAATATATAATTTTAGCCCATGTAAAAGGGATAATATTTTTTTCAATTTGATTAGACATATTAATAGAATATTTTTATTTTGGTACATAAATGAAATTGTATTGATTATAAGTATCATGTAAAAACAACATTTTACTATTATTATTTTTAAAACTAAACTTGATGGCTATAATAGTTACGTAACGGTTATATTACGCCTTTAGTGGATAAAATGATATAATAACTATATTGTTTTTAAAACAAAGTTAACAAAATAGTTCGAGTAAAATCGGCAATCTTATACGGATTTAAAGTGCTGAACCAACTCTTTTCTACCTTGTAATACAAAACATTACTAATTTAAATTTTATAATTAAATGTCACCAGGAGTTAAATACTATTAATATAATTATTATTTTCTCTAAGCCAATCTAGAAAACCGCGCATTCGCGCGGGATTTACACTAATTTTGTAATAAGTGGTCATGGGTTCAATTCTTATATTGAACAATTTTTATACAATACCATATCACCATACATTTTGTCTAACTAAACAAATATTTTTTTCCCATAAAACTCAATATTTTCATCGTTAGAAAATTTTACGCACCCCCGTATATCAAATTTTAGAATCGCCTCTGCTTGTATCTTTCTTTTTCGTCCATTCAATTTCATTATCGATTATCTTAAGTTAAAACAGAGGATCTTGAATACTATTAGAAATTCAGGAGAAATCAAATTATTTACATTTTAATCAGTAGGTTGTTAATAAATAAATTAAAAAATAAAATAAATGTACATAAAATAAAAATCAGTTGCATAAATAAAAGTTAGATACAGAAAATGAAATAGTTAGATGCAAAAAAATAAAATGTTAGTAGTTAGTTAATGATTGAAAAAAGAGGGAAGAGAAATGGGTTTTGCATCTACAGCCTACTTGTATGCGATTAGACGACTGATATTGGAGTCGTTTTCGGATCTCGGATATAGTTGGTCGATTAGGGGTATATGAGACGATTTTGAAAGTGTTTTACACTGGTTTGACTAGGCAACTTTGAGCACGTTTTACAACGCGTTATAGGAGTGATTTGAGTCTGAACATTTTGTGGTAGGTAGATGGTGTTGAAGATAAGAGAGTCTTACTTTTGTTGGTGGCAGAGGGATGGCGTAAGGGTGGATGATTGGGTAGTTAAATGGGCTGGTTAGAAAGGCAACACGGGTTTTGACTGCAGTAAGTAGACTATACAACCAGTTGTATTTTTCGTATAGAATAGAACCCGAGCTCTATAATGTTTTTACTTGAGTTTACACTTACGGATCACGAGCTTTATTTGAAAGGATCTGAGATCCATTATAAAAATGCCGAACTTAAAAAATTATAATGAAACTCAAAAATAATATATATGAGCTCAATTAGATTTTAATTTTTGACATTTAAAAATTAAGATATAAATAGTGATGATTACTGGTTGCGAAAGGCAGTTTTAAGAGATATTTTTGGAGTGGTTATGGTGATGATTGAGGTGGTTCTTGTGATGGTTTTGTAGAGAGGCGTGAGGGGTATGAAATAGAAGCAGTGATCGTGGTTATAGGTGGCGGTAGTGGGGTCTATTTAGGGTGGAAGTCAGGTGGTTGTAGCTATTCGAAACACGCTTTAGGGTGTGTGTGGCTATTTTTTAGGGTGATTTGAGAGCGGTTTTGAAGCTCTTTGATGAGGTTTTGTGATGAATGAATATAGTGATATGATGTGTGAATGAAGGTATGAGTGTGATATGCTTTTTATTTGTAGCCTCGCAAGTGTACGAATGATCGTTGTAGAAGCGAGGGTCGAACCCAAGGGACGATAAGTTATGGTTCTAAAACGGTTTAGTCAATCCTAGTTTAGTTCTAGCCAAAAGCAAGTTAGTTGGTAACTAATGATGAACTATGGACTAAAGCAAGATAAGCAACTAGTAAGCAAGAAAATGAAAGGAATTAAGTTAAAATATTAAGAGACTAGGGTGTTCGGGTTCACTAATGTAGGCTATGGTTGACTTATGGTTACAACTAGGGGTATTACAAGGGTAAGATGGAGGGAGGTCTCCAGCTCTCAGTGTAAGACAGACCCGTAGGCTAGGTTAGATCGAACTCTCGCTCTAATCATCCCTAATTCTGCCATAGTCACACACAAACTTGGCACAAGTTTAAGCTCTCACTTAAACAACATGCTAATAGGCAATGAAGAGCTCAATTCTCATTCAAGTCTTCCAACAAACACTTGGTGTGCAGGAAAACAAAGCAAGCTACCCAAAGACTTCCCTTTTGTATCAAAATCAATAATCAAGCCATAAAATCCTACACTAGATCCCCTCTACCCTAGTAGTACACTACTCACACATAATTATAACAACAAACATAGAAGAATGAAGACTTTAGCATGAAACAAATAAGAGAAAACATGTTCATAAAAGTAGACAACTAAATAAACATAAACATGTAAACAATTGAAGAATAATTGAAATTGGGTATACAAACAATAATTAAAGCAGCCAACTTGGATTGATAAATGGAAGATGAATCTCTTCAAGTCTTCAAATTACCACACAATAACTAAATGTAAACTATTGGAAAGAGTAAATCTAACAATAACTAAAGAGTAATTATGAATACTTAAGCACTAATTAAGGAAAGATTAAGGTTTCATTAGGAGATATAACAAGCTTAAACTAGGGTTTTCTTATCTAGGGTAGTGTGTCCAAAAGTGATTAACATGGGGTATATATAGTGTCTCCTTGGTTTAGACCTCAAAAGAAAGGAAGAAGCCCAACTCGTAACCGTGCTCCCCTGCCGGCTACCCGGCTGCCGGTGCACCTACTGGCAGCGAGACTTCTTCAATTTGTGACAAAAATGACCAAAGCCATTGTGCGTGCGTTCCCTGCCGATGGCCGGCTGATAGCTAGTCGCTTTGTAATACCCCGTATTTTTAGGCTTGGTCAACGGTTAGTCAACAGTATTTTGATAAATGTATTTTAATAAAGTAAATTTATTTTATAAACTATAGTTATTTTATGAATTATATTTCCGTTCTTATTTTATAAATTATGCTTCTTTAATTTTTATATTTTTATTTAGTGCGACAAAATAATATAATAATAGTAAAATATGGTAATCCTACTTATAATAGAAATAGTATGTAATAATATAATATAATATATAATAATATAATAATATTTGGTAAGTTTCCTAACCCTTTCCTAATTGCTACCTTAGACTACTATATCAGCAATGTTAACCTAACAATAAAACCTTATTCCACATAAAAACTCATAATATCACATAAAAGAGACTGAGGGAGATTTGGAAGGGAAAAAAGAGAAAAGGAAATTGGACAATCAATTTGTGGATTTGGCATCTAATTTCATTGGATTAAATCTTTTATTTTGTAAGTTCATCTTTAATCTTTCAAAGATTTAGTCTTTAATAATTATAAGCATGTTTTAAGTTTTAGTTCATCACCTAATCATGTCTAGATTAAAAATAATCATCTATAGTTAAATTTGTAACGATTTTATTAAAGAATAAAGTTACAACAATTCTGTAAATCTGTAAGTTGTCTTAAACGAATTATCAGACCATTTTAAAGATTTTATGTTCGAAAACGTAAAGAATAAACTTAGGTTATTTTCAAGTCTAGTTTATGCCTGTACAATTTCGTAGCAATTGGCCCAATATATTTTTCAGAATAAATTTGTTATGAACATGTCGACTGAGAATCCGCGAATGCACTAGCTGTCTAAAGTTTATTTCGTAAACTTAATTTATAAATTGAAATTTTGTTTTTTCTTTTGCATACATTAACTTTGAAGAGTTAGGTGATTCTAGGCATTTAAATTTATCAAAAATCATATGTTAAACTTGTTTTATGAACCGATACTTTTTATGCGACGAAATTCGTTAGTATATATAAATCTTTCTTGAACATATTGATAGGTCTAAAATTTTAGGAAAGTCTATTTCACAAGAACTGTAGATATGTGTCTTAAGGTTCCAACCCCACTGGTCTTGCATCGTTTGGATTTTTATTGAATTAATTATGAATTTTATAGTTAGACTGAACTGTGCTGTAAAACGGTAGAATTAGAGATATAGCTTTGAAGTTGTCAAAACGAATAGGACGTGATGGGAATAGGATAAGTGCATGATTAGTTGGTTGGTTATGTAAAAATTGTACATAATTATGTTATATAGGTTATGGATTTGTAGACGATCGATTTGAATGCTTGTGTCACTCGTGTGACTCGAAGATTTGCTTGCGAGGTAGGATAACTAGTAAACTCACATTATTATTAATGACTTGTGCAATTTATAAAGTAATGTGAATTGGATGGATTATTGGATTATTGGGTGAGTTTTATGATTATTTTTGGATGCCTCAACTTCGTGTCTTAGATGAATTGGTTGGTAATTATTATCGATTATGGTTGCATATCATTTGCATTGGTTACCTCAGATTCATTATGGGATGATTAATTATTGTTTGCATGGCATTTGCATTGTGTACCTCAGATTCGTTTTGGGATGAATTTTTATTGTTGCATGGCATAATGCATTGGTTTCCCCAGGCCGGTTATGCAGGACTTGTCTCTGGGATGAGTTTACCTCAACTTCGGTTGGGATGATTGCATTTTTTTCCCCGGGCCAGGGATTGGCGGGATGAACGGGTATTTCGGGTGATGAGCCCAGCTGCATTGGCATTGACATTTGCATATCATATAATATTGTGCATTTTCATTTATTTCGTCTTATACTTGTTGTTAGTTATTCTACTCAACCGTTTGGTTGAATGTGTATTCTATAAACACCTGTGATGAACCAATTATTGGGGAGCAGATGGACTAACAGTTACTTGAGTTAGCTGACTGGGAAGCATTGTGACGTGAGCCAGACTTCGACCATATATGTTGTGTAGATCATTTACTTGACCGAAACTTTATTTATGTAATTTCATTTATTTCCGCTGCGTTTTAAGTTGTAATATTAAAGTTCAAATTTAATCAGTTGACAATATAATAAGACCTTTATTGTTTAATTTTATCTAATGTACTTTGGATTGCAATACTTTGTTATACACTGCCTCACAAAACATAGATGATAACTCTCCTATTTACTTGAGAAGCTTATCTAAAGGCTCCTGAATAAATTGGGGTGTTATAAAGTGGAATCAGAGCGAACGTTCCTCAGGTCTAAACCAATGAACAACAATGAATGTATGATGTGTCTAAATAAAATGAACCCGGGTAGAAACTGTTAGGAGCCTCTTTTGGCTTAGGATAAGAAGGTACCCTCACTCCGAACCTTGGCCCTCTCAGTTTTGAACCGGACACCTTGGGGAAGGATAACTAGAGATGGGTTATTAAAAGGCATGTTGATTAAATATGAGTCTTTGGATGATTTATGGTTTCAAAATTTTCTAACTTTGTTGCAGGATGCGAAGTTGAGATAAGTTGAGATGTGATTGTGAAATTCGCCTTGGTGTGTTGTGTGAATGTTTAGTGTTTGAAATAGCTTGTGAACCATCTTAAGAATATATTGATTTGAGTTGGAATTATATGTATTGGTAGAATTATGTTAGTTTAATTCATTGGATGCTATGAATTGTTGGATGCATATAATGTCTGGAAGTAGATAATAATTCATGTCTGGAGATATGCGGACTGTGTTTCCCTAAAACCATTTGTAGCTGTTGTGTTTTCATAAAGTATTTTTTTTAAGAAACTTCGGGACGAATTTTGTTTTTAGAAGGGTAGAATGTGATACTACTAAAGTTTTGAGTTGTTATATTTTACTTATGTGTGTTTAAATATGATTGGTTTATCTTTAGTTAATGATGAGAGCATTTTTATTAGTATGTATGATTTATCTTTTGGGTAGTTTGGGTGAACTTCGGGGACGAAGTTCTTTTTAAGGAGGGAAGACTGTAATACCCCGTATTTTTAAACTTGGTCAACGGTTAGTCAACAGTATTTTGATAAATGTATTTTAATAAAGTAAAGTTATTTTATAAACTATAGTTATTTTATAAATTATATTTTCTTTCTAAGTTTATAAATTATGCTTCTTAATTTTTATATTTTTAATTAGTGAGACGAAATAATATAATAATAGTAATATATGGTAATTCTACTCATAATAGGAATAGTATGTAATAATATAATATAATAACAATATAAATAATATTTGGTAAGTTTCCTAACACTTTCCTAATTGCTACCTTAGACTACTATATAAGCAAGGCTAAACTAACAATAAATCCTTATGCTGTATAAAAACTCATAATATCACATAACAGAGAGAGAGAGAGAGAGGGAGATTTGGAAGGAAAAAAAAGAGAAAAGAGAATTGGGCAATTAATTTGGGGATTTTGCATCTACTTTCATTAGATTAAATCTTTAATTTTGTAAGTTCATCTTTAATCTTTCAAAGATTTAGTCTATAATCATTATAAGCATGTTTTTAGTTTTAGTTCATCACCTAATGATGTCTAGATTAAATATAATCATCTATAGTTAAATTTGTTACGATTATATTAAAGAATAAAGTTACAGCAATTCTGTAAATCTGTAAGTTGTCTTAAACGAATTATCAGACCATTTTAATGTTGTTATCGTTGAAAATGTAAAGAATGGACTTAGGTTAATTTTACGTCTAGTTTATGCCTGTAAAATTTCGTAGCACTTGGCCTTGTATTCTGAATAAATTCGTTATGAACATTTCGACTGAGAATCCGCGAATTCACTTGTAGTCTAAAGTTTATTTCGTAAACCTAATTTATAAATTGAAATTTAGTTGGTTCTTTTGCATACATTAACTTTGAAGAATCTAGGTGATTCTAGGCAATGGAATTTCTCAAAAATCGTATGTTAAGCTTGTTTTATGAACCGATATTTTTTATGTGACGGATTTCGTCAGTATTTATAAATCTTTCAAGATAACCTTGATAAGTATAGAATTTGAGGAAAGTCTATTTCAAAAGAACTGTAGATATGTGTCTTAGGGTTCCAACCCCACTGGTCTTGCATTGTTTGGATCTTTATTGAATTAATTATGAATTTAATAGTTAGACTGAACTGTGCTGTAAAACGGTAGAATTAGAGATCTAGCTTTGAAGTTGTCAAAAGAAATAGGACGTGATGGACATAGGATAAGTGCATGTTTAGTTGGTTTGTTATGTAATAATTCTACATAATTATGTTATATAGGTTATGGATTTGTAAAGGATCGATTTGATTGCTTGTGTCACTCGTGTGACTCGAAGATTTGCTTGCCAGGTAGGATAACTAGTCAACTCACGTTATTATTAATGGCTTGTGCAATTTATAAAGTAATGTGAATTCGATGGATTATTAGATTATTGGGTGAGTTTTATGATTATTGTTGGATGCCCCAACTTCGTGTCTGAAATGAATTGGTTGGTAATTATTATCTATTACGGTTGCATATCATTTACATTGGTTACTCAGATTCATTTTGGGATGATTAATTATTGTTGGCATGACATTTGCATTGTTACCTCAGATTCGTTATGGGATGAATTATTATTGTTGCATGGCATACTGCATTGTTTTCCCAGACCGGTTCTGCAGGACTTGTCTCTGGGATGAGTTTACCTCAACTTCGGTTGGGATGATTGCATTGTTTTCCCTGGGCCAGAGATTGGCGGTAGGAACGGGTGTTTCGGGTGATGAGCTAAGCTGCATTGACATTGGCATTTGCATATCATATCATATCATATTGTGCATTTTCATGTATTTCGTCTTATACTTGTTATTAGTTTTTCTACTCAACCGTTTAGTTGAATGTGTATTCTGTAAACACCTGTGATGGACCAATTATTAGGGAGCATATTGACTGATAATTACTTGAGTTGGCTGACTAGGGAACATTGGGACGTGAGCCAGACTTGGACCATAGGTGTTGTCTAGATCATTTACTTGACTGAAACTTTATTTATGTAATTCATTTATTTCCGCTGCGTAGTAAGTTGTAATATTAAAGTTCAAATTAATCTGTTGACAATATAATAAGACATTTATTGTTTAATTTTATCTAAAGTACTTTGTATTGCTATAATTTGTTATACACTGCCTCAGAAAACTGAGATGATAACTCTCCTATTTACTTGGGAGGCCTAGCTAAAGGTTCCTGAATAAATGGGGGTGTTACAAAGTGCTATTAGAGCGAACGATCCTCAGGTCTAAACCAATGAACAACAATTAATGTATGATGTGTCTAAATAAAATGAACCCGAGTAGAAACTATTAGGAGCCCCTTTTGGCTTAGAAGGTACCCTCACTCCGAACCCTGGCCCTCTCAGGTTTGAACTGGACACTTCGAGGAAGGATAACGAGAGATGGGTTATTAAAAGGCATGTTGAATAAATATGAGTCTTTGGATGCTTTTGTAAGATATCATATACCTCTAATGTAACACCCCCACACTCCAAAGTGCCTTACCAAGGCCACCTCGAGTATAAAGGTGTTACCATCTCGGTTTCCCGAGGCAATGATAATCATCAGACAATAAAGAAACATATTTAAATGATAGTTTAACCGATTACATCAAAACTGTATGACCAGAAATACAAAAAAATCCAAAAGATAAACTCAAACTCATATCTAAACACTAGCTACTGATCTCTGACACAGCGGAAGCCTCTATCTCGTGATGATCACCCAGCCATCCCATGCGCATATAAGCCATACCTGCTCAACAACTGCTCACCATCCTCAAATGGATCATCACAGATTATACATACACATAATCGGGGTCAGTTACTGATAACACAAACCAGACATAACAACATAGCACAAGCCACACCACACCAACTCCACCAACTCCACCTTTACTCCATATTAATGACTACACACTCAAGGTGTGTAGCCCTGGCAGAGGGGGACCGTAGCCGTTCCCACCTAAGCCCCGCTCATCATATCCGAGCGA
>VHZZ01002398.1:15028-49394 GCA_009801015.1 Silene noctiflora
TTAAGTGGAAGGGAGGAAGTAGTAAATAGTACGAAATTTATACTCAAATGAAAGCATTTTTCGCAACGAAACCAAATATCTTAAATTTCTAAATGTTTTGCATTATACTTTTTGGTTAGATTTATAATCAAAATTTTTTTTTATGTAAAATACAGCTTTGATATTAAAAATATCTTTGTCATAATCTTGGAAGATCTTATAATATACTTTCCTAAAACTAAAAAAGATGATGTGAACGCTCTAATATCGCTCGAAAAAAGCCTCTTTTAATAATATATATAGATTGTCTTATTATTAAATTTAGTTATTTTTTTATTTAGTCATTTTTTAAAAATAATTTTTGGTTTACTTTAAAATTCTAGACCCTTTTTTACTCTATTATCCTTTTATTATGATTCTCAATATTTTAATTCTTCTTCTATTGAGTTGGTTTGCCATTTATTTACACGTGTTTTTATTTATTTATTATTACAATTCATTTCTGTTTTAGTATTTAAAATTATTGATAAGAATTTATTCCTTACACCTAAATCTCTTTAAAATGGAGAAAAGGAGGTTTTAATCAACTTGCTATCATGTTTCCCTTCCTTTTTCCCTATTATTGTTCTTTCTTTTATTTTATGTATGCAACTGGGCATTGACGGTTTCAAGGGATGACTCATGTCCGCAGGACTCTAGTTGTTTTTGATTAAGGCTTGGATGTTGTTATTGTTGTAGTTTGGTAACTATTGTATATTTATATATATCCTCATATGAGATTGTCTCAAATAAGATTATCGTGAGAATCAGGAGAGATGAGACCTGCCGATCTAATGTGGTAGATATCCATTTATTTCAGTTTTTTAACAAGTTTTTGGGTCGACGGGTATACTTTTTAGTTAAAGGCACAGTAAAATAGCATGGGGCTGTCTCTCAAGATATTTAGTATTGTATATAATGAGAAAATATTGGTCAAAGTTATCAAGGGACCACCAACTCTGCTGAATTGTTCAGTCCTTCATACAGAGAATCCGTGAAATTGCCGATGTAGCTCATTGTTTAATTTTTCACCTTGTTCCTTATTTTTTTCTCAATTTTCATCTCCAGTTAAGTCTGCTGTATCATCAATTGTTCATAGTAAAGTTGCTATAGCTAATCATCAGATGTTTCTATTGACTTTTAACTTCCTTCCAAGTTAACGATGTCTTCATTGTGAAAATTAACCTGTACAAGACTCGAGGAAAAAATGTGTCTGTAACACCGGTAACTTCTTGTAGGTCAGTATCTTGAAAGAACATGGGTGTTATGATTCATACAATTTGTACTGGTTTGCTGCTAATAAATCTGGTGACGATACTAGATAATTCAAGATTCTGATTTAATGTGGTGAGCCAAAGACTTCTCTGTTTCCATAGGAAGAGATAGATATGTTTCATGTTTGTTTATTATAAACCTCCAATCCTTCATAGATGTTCAGTCTTAAAAGCCTGATGTGAGTGCTGGTTTGTTATTGGATTCCTAATTGTGGGTGAAGGTCGTGGGATGACGTTGCTGAATTCTAAGAATGAATTGAAGGTGACGTCAATTACTGCATAGGAGAATCAGAGGAACTCCTGTGTAGTATGTATCTGAATCTAGTCATTGAGATCAAAGTTATTGTTTCCAGTATTGAGGAGGACTCTCCCAAAGAAAAATAAAAAACTTCAAAAAGTGGCTGTGTCGTCAAGAGTAATACAATTGTTAAGATGTTCATAAATTGTAACAGATATCTATAAATAAGTGGTTTTGCTGTTCCCAGAACAGAATACCAGTTCTAATGGAACTAGTTCCCTGCATTTTCAGCAGGGAACTCGTATTATGAAAAGAGCAGGATCACTATTATATTTCTTGTCTAGTCGCCTCTGAAGGTGACATGATCTGTCTGTCAGATAGACTAAGTTGTGGCCAGGAGGCTGTAGGAAGCACAAATGCCATACAGTTCGTTTCAGTTTTGCATAGTTGATATATCCCTAGTTTAGGACTGCACAGTATATATAGAAGTTACTTTTTAGTTAATTATTCCGGCGTAATAGATTTTAAATTGACAACCCATTAATTTTCACGTTTCTCATCCTTCTATTTCATTTAAGAAAGTGTTTTGAAACTGCAAAACTAATCAAGATAACTGAGTTATGTCATGAAATGCGTATTTTAATCAAAATATTACCTTCGTTTTAATTCACACATTTTGAGACACTCATTTCTCTCTTTAATATCTCTCAAAATAGATGAATAAATATTATGAAATGTATAATTATTTGAAAGATCTTTTCATAAAAATTTAATGGTATAATTTATAAGCTAATATATTTTTTTTGTAAATATTAAAGTTAGACCCACCTCGTAATCCGAAACGTCATTTAAAAAAATTGGGAGTAATTATTTTTTTGTCACAAAGCCGGAGGCACCGGTGAGGAGAATTGAGAGGTGGGTAGTGGATAATGGTGTTAGGGGGAGGGGAAGACCAAAACAAACATGGATAAAGTCGTAAAGGTGATTGAAAGCGAATGTTTTGGGAATTAGTGAGAATATGGCGGGGGAGAGGGTGGTGTGGAGAGAAAGAATTCATGTTGAAGACTTTGTTTGAGTTATAGATATTTAATCTTTTTTCATTTTACTTATTTTTTATAAATGCCTTGTACTCTCTCCGTGTTTTACAAACTCATTTTGCCGCTTTAATTCCACTTTTCAATCAAGTCCTCTTTTTTGCTTTATTTTTATAAACACTTGTTTTGTTTATCATTTATCTATTTTCTTTTACTTTGTTTAGTTACCTTTGCCATATTGGCGGATTCAAACCTAAAAGGAATTTGGATCATAGTTTAGGTTAGCCGATCCCAAACTACTTTGGGACCAAGGCTTTGTTGTTGTTGTTGACAAAGCTGATGATATCATTTTTATAAATTTTCTCAAATTATTTTAATGAAGAAATTGTTTTGTCATTAATGAATTAATGGATTGCATAAATTATTATTTGTTTACTTATTTAAGTATGAGTGCACTGTAGAACAGAAATTTTAGATGAACTTATTCTCTTCAGTATACAGGGGGTGATGTTGAAATGAAGGGTTGGGAATTTCTTGTTATCATTCAATGGTGATCGTCTCTTGCGTGGTGACAGTTTATTGTGCTTCTCGTCTTCCCTCTCTAACTGTCTCTACTGTTAAGATCGTACTAGAGATCTCATGTTTATATTTGACATTTTGACCGTATCTTGGTCAGTTATTCCGGAGAATCGTGGTTGTTGGACTGTTTGATTAGTGTAATATGTCAATGTGAGTGAACTCGACTGTAATTTAATGTCAAAACTATTTTTTGTGAATTCTTGAGTGTTGCCATTTTCAATTTTTTTATAGCTGTTGTATTAGCAGACTATGCAGAATTTTAAGTTAGGGCTTTGCCTCCACCTGCTATTTGTGCAAAACTGCTCTGGACTTTGCATGTATATTCTTCTTGGGTGAAAGATGATGTAAAAGTTCATTGAAAGAATTATGGTTACCGATTTCACTCAGGTAGCCTGTAAATCACGCATTGATTCACGCGTTTATTAGATCAGTCGAATTTCTTGTCGAATTTATGAATAGTTGAGTGTTGCTGACTTTAAATTTTGTATAGTTGTATTAGCACACTTCGCAGGATTTTAAGCCAGGGCTTTGCCTCCCCTGCTATTTGTGCAAAACTGCTTGACTTTGCATATCCATTCTTCTTGGGCGGAAGGATGACATAAAATTTTAGTGAAATCATGGTTACCGATTTCACTCAGGTACCCTGTGAATCGCGCATTGATTCATGTGCGTTTATTAGATCAGTTGAATTTGTTATCGAATTTGTGAATCAGTTCGCCCGAAACTCCCCTCCCTCCCCTCCCTCCACGCTCCTTTCCCTTTCTCATATGCTATCCGAACAATGGCTAGTTGGGTTCTTTGATGTTTCATTTCTGCTGAGGTAGTTCCCTACCGTGTTTGTTGAAGTTGCTCTTTTGTAGATTCTAGAGGAAGTGTGGTGAAAATAGGCCTTGTGGGATTGTTGACCCATTTAATTACTTGTTTCAGGATTTTATGCAGTCCATTAACAATTCCGAATCTGCCCCAGTTACAAGCTGTGGGCTGTCAATGGAAGTTCAAGAGATTCCACCTCTGTGTAAGTTAGAGAGGGGAGAGGAAGGTCCAGTACCTTGCACAGTTGATCCTGAGCCATTGTCGCTTGGGCCAAACAAACGTTTAAGGCAAAGCGAGCCTGACACTTGTCATTCGAATGCCTCAGAGATATCAACCATGAGAACCCAAGGACCGTGCTCGTCGTCCACGGGGACAACAAATTTTTCATCTGCCCTTCTAGAGTGGCCATTGTTGGAAGCTGTGGAGCCCAAGGAGCGTCCCTCTCCTCCCCCAACTAATGTCATTGACATCAATGTTCCGCCAAGCTACTTGAAACTCTTCGAAGAGCTGCGTAATGAAATCTATAGGACTTCGATAGAGAAGGAATCTTTGAAGATCGAACTAATGAGTGCCAGGACGATGATTAACATTCTGCAGACAAAAATCGATCATCTAACTAAGGAAAATGAGGACGTAAAGCAAAGCAACCTGCGAGATGGGTAGCTTGTTTTGTAATATGCGTTTGTATTTTAAGGACTTGTGTCATGTAGCTGCATATTACGGATTAGTTGGTTTGCAGTCATTATGAATAACCATTTGACTTGATCACATTGTAGTTTTAGCATCAGACGGTGTAGCTGTTGTGCCCAATGTTGTAACTTTTCAAGAATTTGTTGCTGTTAGTTTAATGTCACGGCTCTCTTTGGTGCTCTTCTTGGGTTTGCCATGTTTCTCGTGTCTAACGCAGGTTAATATCTTTGACGGTATTATAGGGTTACATTTAACGCCACTTGTAAAATGTTTATTAAGATTAAGTTATTTTAATGATCAAATTTATAAAAAGGGATTTAATTGGTGAAATTTGCAGAGGCTTGTAAATAAATAAATAAATTAGATTAGGTGGAGGCGTATTTCAACACTTGAATAATTTTGGTAATCTAGAAGCTGCTGAGGCCACATAGTCCGAAAGCAAATAAGAAAAAAACTTGAATGCTTAAAAAAAAGAAAAGCTTCCGAAATTGACTTTTGGCTTTCTGTTTCTATCCCTCACCTTTAGTTAGTTGTTGCACGCAATTATACTCCTCTTCATTAGATCACATCAGAACTTGATCATTCATTATTCATTATTATTATTATTATTATTATTATTATTTATGTCAAATCAAATTCTTATTTGAAACATTTTGGGATCATACATATGCTAAAGAATTAACAAAATTCCAGTTTGATGATCTGAAAAAAAGAAAAAAAAGAAAAAAAGAAAAATGGCATCGGAAAGATTAATAGCCGGGACAAGTCCACCTTACTTACAGATGGAGACGGAGGAGCCATCAACGCCGGGCCCGGCGACGGGGAGGTCTGCTTCGTCCTTCTTTGCATTCAACCAAAGCGATTCCGAGTCAACTCGTATATTCGACGAATTGCCTCGTGCTAGTATAATTCACGTTTCCAGACCTGATGCTGGTGATATTAGCCCTATGCTCTTATCTTATATTATTGAATTGCGATACAAACAGGTACAATTCTCTATTTTATCAACCTACATCTCCTCTTTCATCATCCTTATTCTTTGATTATTATTACTCGTATTATTATTGTGCTTTCGAAATTGGAATCGGTTTTTGAATGATAATTCCTCGATTAAATTAATGACTAATGACTAATGCTACTCCGTCCGCCCCATTCATTTTTTGACGTTTCATTAAAATACTCCTCACAAAGAATATAAAACTAAACAAATGAGTACAAGGGAGGGAGCAAATCATTGCTTCTCCCCTAACTTCCACTTGACTTTTGCTGCTTATTATTTTACCCACTTTGGAGGAGAAGGGGCTATTTCGACTTTGAGCTGAGATTCTACCAAGTGCATGTTGTTATTGTGTATTTGCTGAATTCATTCAACTAATGGGTAATATTGTGGTATGTACCTCTGTTATCTCCGTGTTGTCAGTATAATATCTTTGGGGTTTTGCTTCTTCATGTTCATATTAAAGCTTGTCCTAGGCTTTTTGAATGTTGAGATCCTAGGAAATAAAACGAGGTAGTCAACTACTTGATGTTTCGCTTTCATAATCAGGCTGGCATGTCTTGAGTAGATGTTAGTTTGCCAAGTCTTAAGTAAAATTGTCATAGATTTGTCGGGATTTTCATTTTTCATGATTTTATTTTGTGAGAATCTCATATTTCGATAAAGTTGATCAGCTGTCTAGTAAGATGATTTTATACTTTTCAGTGTTACAGTTGTAGTAAACATGTCCAAATATGTAGAGATTCATCATTAAATTTGCAATGCTTAATAAATCTTAACAAAGTTCCAAAGTTTCATTTAGATGAAGCCTGTACTTATATACTGTGAGCACTATTTTTGTATATGGGTGTCACTCCCCATGTTTCTTTTTGTACATTGTGTCACCCCCTTGGCATCACAATATATTGTTGAGAACTTATTTTTTGTATATATTATACTATTTCCATCTAAAGGATGATACTGTTTTCTATACTATTTTGCTACTCTTCTGGTTATACTATTTTCTATAAGGCTACCTTGGCTTTTGTATTATGTTTCACTCCCCTTTTGTTTTTCACTTTTCCTTTTCTATATTTTTGCATTTTGAGGTGTGCGCTCACCCATGGACGATTCTAAAGGATGATTCATGTCAGCCAACCCCAAACCATTTTGGGATTAAGGTTCTGTTGTTGTTGTTGTTGTCGTTGTTGTTGTCTATTTCCATGTATCGGAACTCAATTACTCAAATATTTAATATACTATACGGAGTATATATTAAATTGTTATTGTTACAAACTCAATCCAGGATCTGTTAAAGAGAATCTGTTTTATGTTGTGTGATTGGGCAGGAGGATAGTATCCATCCATGCTCAAGTTCTAGTTTTGGCAAGGTTTAATATTATTATTTTTTTATCGCAAAAGCACCTGCTTCGCCTTTAAACAAGAGTAGGTGAAGGCGAAAAAATAACGTCTTTTACTGTGAAAAGTTGATAATATGTTTATCTTGTGTCTATTTTGCTCATATTTTATTTAGATAATAGTTGATTCTATAAGTTTTGCCTTTATTCTAAAATTTTTAAAGCTGATCTCTTATCATCATAATTATAATTTTAAATGCTAGTTCAAATGGAATTTACATAAGAAGGCTTCCCAAGTGCTATATTTACACTTTGCATTGAAGAAACGTGCAATAATTGAGGAGATTCATGAGAAACAAGAGCAGGTTTGTGTTTCACCTACATGATTTGCTGTTGTATTTACTGTCGTGTATTCTGCATTTGCTGTCATTTACTCCTGGAGTCCGGGTTAAGTTTCTTTCCTTTGGATTTAGCATTTCTAAATGTCCACATGAAGTATGCTGGTTTTTATTTTAGTTAAATTGTATTATAAATCATAGGTTAAAGAGTGGCTTCAAAACCTTGGAATAGGAGACAATGCGCCTGTTATGCAAGAAGATGATGATGCAGAAGATGAAACTGTTCCTTTGCACCTTGATGAAAGCGCTAAAAACAGGTGTCACTCCCCTCCCTTTCTACTTCATTTTTGAGGGACTTTGGTTGGTATTAGATTTCTTTTTGCTTGCTTTTCTTCTGTGAGAACTTATATATGGTTATTCATTCCAGAGATGTCCCGTCTAGTGCTGCTCTTCCGGTTATTCGCCCAGCCCTGGGCAGACAACATTCAATTTCAGACAGAGCAAAAGTGGCTATGCAAGGGTATCTGAATCATTTCATGGGCAATCTGGAGATTGTTAATTCTCGAGAGGTGGGATTGATCTTGACACTCCTTTTTACATCTATGTATATGGTTAATATGCAAGATTAAGATGCCAAATCTAGCATGTCAAATCCCTCAATATTTTTTGATTTTCTGAATTCGTTCTAGTGACTTTGCTAACAGTCTTATTTATCTTTCTGAAATACTGTTTGCATAGTTGCACCCCACTTTTATTGTCCTGATTTCTATTTTGGGAAGATTTAAGGAGATGTGATGAACTACCTACTCTACCCCTTGAATTAAAGAAAGTTATGACTATATTATTGTGGTGGAGATGTGGTAGTTCATTATCTAGGGGCAATATTGTATGCTCATCATTTTTCCTTTCTAAATTTAGAACGAGGACAATAATTTTGGGATAAATTTTTTTGGGAAAAGGAGACAATAAAATTGGTATGTTTTTTTTTTTAATTAATTTATTTATTTTAAAAAAAATTGAAAGGTTGTTCTTTCCTTGACAGAGTATTAGGGAATATTAATTCCTACTTTGGTAGGCGGTGATGCTTATATAGTACATCATGAATTGGACCATTGGAGAATTATTTGAAACCCTAAACCGAGAACAATCTTATGATAATATTATGATTTTCATAATATTCTGAGATAAATATGAATATTTATTCCTATAATAATATATTATCTACCGATAATATATTTTCTAATACTATTTTCTAATAGTAAAAATGTCTTGTTTACGACAGATTTATGTTGTATATCTTGGTTGGATAAGTAAGAGTGTGTATGCTTAATATCCCGAGTTAAGCATAGTTGGAAATCTTAGCTAGTAGCTAAGTGTTGGAGGATTGATTGTATTATTGTTAGTGTTTGAACAATAATACAAGGTTGGGTTGTGGGTTAATCCCATAACAAAATATTGTGTCTTTGCATCTTTATATTATTTGTACCAAAAACCCCAACAAACAAGTGGTATCAGAGTTACGGCTCGATGGAGAAAAGTTTTGGTACAGAGTTTGAGATGGAGTTATTCAATGGCAAGAACAAGTTCTTGTTGTGGCAAAGCATGATAAAGTATGTTTTCATACAACAACGGTTTATGCGACTCTTAAGACAAGAAGCCCGATGATTTTCAAGTTCTCAAACGGGAGGACATGAAGTTGCGCGCGGTTTGTACAATCCGATTAGCCCTTGCACCAGAAATCAATTATAGTGTGTTAGAAGAGACAAATCCTAAGGAGTTGTGGACCAAGTTATGTAGCATTTATAATGCGAAGTCCTTGGCTAATAAACTATTCTTAAAGAAAGATCTTTTCGAGTTCGAGATGGTGGATGACGGCTATTTGAGAGACCATCTAAACAAGTTCAATGGCTTGATCACCCAATTGGCAAGTTTGGATGAGACTTTTAAAGAATAAGATAAGGTTATAATGTTGCTGGCTTATCTTCCCAAAAAGTACAACACGGTTATCACTAGTTTACTTGTGGGGAAGACAACATTGGTGTTAGATGAGATCGTTGTGGTTTTGCTTGGGTGAGAAAAATTGATGAAGGAGACGGTGGCTCTTCAAGTGATGGAGGAGTTTTTGTGGGTGAATATCGTGGCAAGAAGAAGGGCGGTTGGAAAAAGCACAATCCCAATATCAATTGATTGCTTCTACTGCGGTGAGTTAAGTCATATACAAACTACGTGCCCTAAGGCTAAAGAAGATTTGAAAGAGTTGAAAAGACTCGCGCTAGTGGGGTTGCAGTTGTGGCAGGCAAAAAATTGATGATGGAGATTGATGATGGAGAACTCTTAATGGTTCATGGAGAAAAGGAACCTATGGAGAGTATGTGGGAGAAATGATTGGTTCTCTTCTTATGAAGAATGTGAAGGAAAGATGGTTACTTTGCCAAATGGTGATAAGGCAAAGATTGAAGGGAGTGGTGAAGTTAAGGTGAGACTTCATGATGGCCAAGTTAGAAGATTTAGTGATGTGAGACACATACCAAATATTAGTAGAAATTTAATCTCATTAGGTAGATTAGATGGATTGGGTAATTGGGTTGTACCATTCATGTTAAGAATGGTGTTTTGGAGGTCACTAAAAAGGGTAAAGTGATTCTCAAAGGTAGTAAAGGTAAAACTAACTTATTCACATTTGATGGAAGATGTGTTGAAGATGGGTTAGTTCAAGGGAAGATACTCTCAAGTGAAGGGGAGGTGCTTTCAAATGAAGGTTGGGTCACTTGACCTAATGATTGACAAGCTCAAAGTAATGTTGGCTGAAGGGGAGGTTTTTTGGGAATTGTAACCCCAACATTATTATGATAGTAACATATAAAGTCTTTATGTTTAGATATGTTTTATGTATTTACACTTTAGATGTTAGATGTTATAAGTGTAAATATTAGGAGTTAGCTTTGAAGGATGTAATGGCTCTTTATGTTACTAGATGAGTTAGGACTTAGGAGCTTATATAAATAAGGGTCATAAGTCATGGTTGGATAAGTAAGAGTGTGTATGCTTAATATCCCGAGTTAAGCATAGTTGGAAATCTTAGCTAGTAGCTAAGTGTTAGAGGATTGATTGTATTATTATTAGTCTTTGAATAATAATACAAGGTTGAGTTGTGGGTTAATCCCATAACAAAATATTGTGTCTTTGTATCTTTATATTATTTGTACCAAAAACCCCAACAACTACTTTGTTTTTGTGGCTCTGAGATAGCACTCTCTGTTGATAATCCTAAGTAGTAGTAATTGAGAATAGATGCTAGTCTAATATTTTTTTGAATGACCTTTTGAAAACAAAGAAGAAAACAAATTCTCTTTTCTAACCCTTCTCTTTCACGTCGAAGATGGTGTAGTGGTCAAAGGAGTTTTCGGCCTTGTTTGGGCATTATAATCAAATTGCAAAAACAAATTATAATCAATATTATATAACTAAAAGAGGCTTTTTTCTAAGCACGTCATAATCTCCAACTTTTATAAAACACTTACTTATAAATAATTAATTACTTACAATTTTTTTATTAGAATTAGAAAATTATACACTTATTATTATTAAAGTAAAATTAATTATTAACAAGTTTTCTATTAGAATTAGAAAAAAAAAATGTACAATATTAGAATTATAAATTTTACCCTTATTATTATTTTTAAAATAAATTAGTCATTTACATTTCCTATTAGAATTAAGAAAAATTATTTATTTACAATTTTTTCTATTAGAAACCATTTTATAAAAAAATATTAATTTATGTTAAAAATTAACCAATTTTTATTATTATAAAGTTACCACTTTTAAACTATTATAAAATTACCTTTTTTAAGATAAAGTTACCATAGTCACTCCCTTAATCCTTCTGTTCGATTTAAAGGGGAACTTCATGGAATAGAAGAGAATATAATTTATAAATAAAAAACGTCTATAATTATCCGAAATATTGGGTAAATGAATCACTATTTTTCTTGATGCAAAGTTATTTTAAATATATCAATATAGTTTATTTCGTAGAGATTAAAAAACATGTATCTTTTAATTTTAAAACTCCCGTAAGGTTCTTAAAATATATGGATTGTCAGAAATGGATATCATCTAAACCGGAAAAAAAAAACATTTCAATAATATATATAATTCTCATAGAAAAATTGTGTGCATGCGAAATCAATATCAATCAATTCAATATAAACTATTTAAAATTGTCTTATTTATTATGGGCAAGACATGAATCTTAAAGGGCGAAAGATAATTTCACTGCGGATGTGCAATTTTGTGAGGGGTAGGGTGGTTAATGGGGAGGGGTAAGTTTCTCAAGGGATAAGGTTAATCTCTCACGTTTAAGAGTACAAATTAAGAAATATAAACAAATATGATAGGGAGAAATGTCCATGGATAAGGATTTGGTTGGTTATGAACTTATAATAGGTTAGGTTGGTTAGTTGGGTAGGAAGGGGAAATGCGCGTGGAAAAAATGTTAATATGGTGAGATAATATTAGAAAAGGTAAATAGATAATTTTTATTTGAAGGATATACTTTGAGAAAAAAAGTGAGAAAAACACATATTATACATAAGCTAAATGTCTGGGAAGTATTATGTATATAAACACACTCATTATTCATTTTTATTTTTGGTTCAAATGAGCGCACTTATGTTGTCACGGGTGAGAATCGAACCCCGAAGTTCATGGTTGGAGTAATAAAGCTCCTACCACTTGAGCTAACTCTTATTCTCAAATAAACGCAGTCATAACATGTACGTTTTATATAAAGAAAACAAATACAACAATATTGAAGAGGGAGAAGGGAGTAAGGAAGAAAATGAGACAAATAAGGAATGACAAAATAGAGTTTTAATGATTATAATTTATGAACTTTAATCTAATATCAACATCAATCAAGTAAATATAAACTGCTTAAAATTATCTATTCATTATGGGTAGGACATGAATCTTAGGCGTGTGTATTTTTATGAGGGGTTGTGGTAGGGGTAGGGTGGGTTTTTGGGGAGGGAATAAATTTCTTGAGGGGTAGGGTTAATTAATCTCCAACGTTTAAGAGTGCAAATTAGGGAACATAAGCAGATATCGATATGAGGAATTGTTTAGGGATATAGACGGGGTTGGTTATGATTGGTTTAATTGGTTAGTTGGGTAGAAAGAGTGAATGCGCATGGAAAAAGGATATGACGAGGTAATATTAAAACAGGTAAATAGATATATTTTAATTGAATGATGTACTATGAGAAAATTATAAAACACACATATTACAAATATATGCTAAATATCTCTTAAGTATATGTATATAAATACAACCATAACATGTAGCATGTTTTAGATAACGGAAACAAAAATACAACAATATCAATCAATTTAATATAAACTACTTAATATTCTCTTATTCATTAGGAGAAGGATATGAACCTTATAGGCTGATGTGTGTGTATTTTTGTGAGGGGTAGGGTAGGGGTATGATGGGTTTCTAGGGAGGGGGTAAGTTTCTCGATGGGAGGAGTGGGTTAATATTTGAAATTTAAGAGTGCAATTTAGGGAATATAAGCACTTATCAAAAGGGGGAATTGTTCATGGATAGGGATGAAGTTGGTTACAATGGATTATGTTGGTTAGTTTTGTGGGACGGATAATGTGAATGGAAAAAGAGATGACATGGTGAGGTAATATTTTAAAAGGTAATAGATAAATTTCATTTGAATGAAGTATTATGAGAAAATGAGAAACGTACACATATTATAAATATAAGCAAAATGCCTTTGAAGTATCGGGGTATACAAAATTACAAACGCACCCATAACAAATAAGATTTATAAAACGGGAAAAAAAAACCCAATATTTGCCTGAGAGGGAGAGGGGTTAAGGAGAAAAATGAGAGAAATAGGGAATGACAAAAGAGTGGTTTGATGATTATAAGTAGTCTATATTGAATTGATTGATATTGATCTATTTCAATTCATGTAAAAGGAATTAGATGGAGAGAGAAAAAGGGATGAAAATGTGGAAAATGGAGTATGAGGAGTTTGTTTCAAATTTATCCTATGTTTGTAAGATTTTCGTTTGTATTTTAGAGGAAAATAGATCTCCCTATTTATGTCCTCATTATCTCTTTATTACCAAATTTGTTAATAAAACATGAAATTTGGCATATTTTGTTTCCTGTCTCTTATCTTCTCATCAAAATAAAGCGTTAAGATCTCTATTAAACAAGACATTCTCTATTGTGTATCCAGTCTCTTACCCCTCAATGTAGATCAATGACTTTTAATATCATATCTGACGAGTTTGAGGAAGGTACGTAATGAGTTTAGTGAAGGTAGGGTTCACGAGATCAAATAGAAAAATTTATTAGCAAACACCACGTCATAAAAATACGAGCTCATTAAATTTAAAGATCTTATTCTATAAAAATAAGTGCTATGTAAAATTGAAAAACACACCGATATCGTGAACAAAAACCAAAAACTCTAGAGTATCATATGTAAACACTTTCATCTTGGTTTTCTTTTCAAAAAAAAAAAACTATAATTATGACATGAACTAAGTACCATATTTCATTATATCGTGAAATTTATCGCTGATTATTTCAGTATCCGTGCAACGCACGGGCATGAAAACTAGTTGATATTTTATTAGAAGGTTTGACCACCATGTTTTAATTAGTAGAATTAGTTAAAGTGTTTGGTAATTAGCTCATTAAAATTAATAGATTGTTATTTTCTTTGCAAATGAAGTAATTTTTCCTATTTTAGAGTATGCCAAATTGCCAACCAATATGCTAGGGTAAGTAGTATGTTCTAAAACAGCATATTAACCCCAAATATGCCGTCTCACCCCCAAATATGTTGTTTGGGTATGTTGTTTACCAAACATCAAAGTTGGCATATTGATTTGTCAAACATGCTAAAAGGCTTGAATATGCTAAAAATCTTACAACCAAACACCCTTTTGACCTTTTTGGTTCTACTTAATCAAATGGGGAAAAAAATCAAATCATTTAAACTTTTCCTCAATTAAAGCCTTTAAACAAGGGATTCCAAATCACCTTATTTGTTTCATACTCTTATAATATTATGAAATAATAAGTTTATTGTATATCACATATAACAAAAAAATTCTTGTGCCCTCTGGGAGGACCGTCCTCCTTACACCTAAAGGCAATTCACCAAATGAAATATTATAAAGGCTTTGGTGTAAGGAGGACGGTCCTCCCGGAGGACACAAGAATTTTTCCACATAACAATAAGTTCGTCCACATAAATATCTCGACATAACTCAACCACTACTAACTTGTGTGACAGTGTGACCCAATAGAATCAGTTTTGTGTCACCCAATAGGATCAGTTTCATGTAGTAGTAAAAACTCGTTAATTTACATATCATAATTGGTCTCGAGCAAGACGTTACGATCACCTAAATTTAACTGGCAATTTCTCCCATTAAATTGTATAATTGTTAGGACATTCCCAACAACGCGTGCTCATAGAGATGCCCGCACAAACAAGTTCTGGAACCAATCTTAGAGGTTGGACAAGAAAATTGTTCTCGAACCAATCTTTATGTATAAGCTTTCTGGTGTTTACATTAACAACTGATGTTCCATTTAGAATATAGGCTAAACACATCCCTTTTTGTGATGGTAGCTTTTGTCTCTATTTATCAGCTGCTTGTACTTGACTTTGGAAGATGCCATTTCTCACGTGGAGTTTTTGAAACATTTCTTGTAGGTGTGTAGGTTTTTGGAGGTATCCAGGTTATCGTTTTCACCAGAATATGGCCCTAAACTCAAAGAAGATTATGTCACAGTCAAGCATTTACCACAAATTTCCAAAGATGATGATGACAAGAGATGTTGTAATTGTAACTTGTTTAGCTGGTGCAATGATAATTGGCAAAAGGTATAAAATCTCACAAGTTTTACCTCTTGCATTTTCCTCTTATTGAGTGAACTTTTCTGTTGTCTGTAAAATTGGCATGTTTTTTTTCCCTTGTCGAGTGACTTGGCCAATGTTGTGACGTTTGGTGTTTGATTCGGTTTGGGAACGTATTAGAATTCATAGAACGCTACAATAACAAATAAAGTACTATGGCGACCTAATTCGCAAACTAATTCCGTTTAATTAAGGATGATTAGTTTGAGAAGCGGCCGACCGAACACCGAATGATGCATTTTTTGGCCTGGAGATGTGGTAAAGTGACCTGACGATTTTGTGGAAAATTAAATGCATATCAACGCTAGTGTTATATTTTGCAGCTAGAACAATCAATTGTATTTAGAATGGCGTAGGTGAACTTTCCAGTGACCTTACAATTAGTTAGGTTATTTTGGGTTATCTTGTCATTTTCAATCTTTTATGTTGATAAAGATGGAATCTAGAGTCTCAACCTTATATGTTTCAGTTGTCATTCTTGACTGCATATATTTGTTCAGGACCCTGCCAAACTATTGATCACCACTATGATAGTCTGATTTAATTTCACGTTAACGTGTATGATTGCAAACAGCTAGTAAATTTGTACTTCTTTATTTAAGTAGCAGGTTTTTGTAGATATGATAATGTAATAACCGGAGTCTTTCTAGTGGTGATATTATATTTTAAGAATTTTTAATTTTCCGCTTTGTAGTCTCAATAATCAATTCTATGCTTTATTTTACTTTGGTATGTGTCACGGTGCTTGCTTATAATCTATATATCACACTCTATCAAGGGATATCACGTGTATGATGTTATGTATTCATATATCAAATTAGGCAACTCTGAGCGTGAACTTTTTTTTTGCAAATTGCATTATAAGCAGGTCTGGGCTGTATTGAAACCTGGATTTTTGGCCTTACTTGGAGACCCTTTTGATACAAAACTTTTGGATATTATCTTGTTTGATATGCTACCAGCTTCTGATGAAAATGAAGAAGGCAGAGTTCTGTTAGCAGAGGAAGTAAAGGATCACAATCCTCTACGCCATGCATTTAAGGTACACAATGACCTATCGTGTGAACAGCTCAGAATCTTTCTTAACCTTTCTTGACCTGCTATATTGTATTTTTTCCTTTGGCTTGATTTTTCGCTTATTCCTTATTTAAATTCAACCACAAATGTAGCCACTCTTTGACAGGCATACATAATTTGGTTTCAGCTATATTTGATATTATGATCTAAAATCTCCTATTTCTTTCAGCTTAAATGTTTGTTTGCTATTGAACATTGTTGTTGCTTCTGCTGCTGTATCATAGTTAACTCTCTAGTTGGTCAAAAGTATCTTTACACCAGTCCATTTGCTTAGGGTTATTTCCACCTTGGTGTCCTGGTGTTTGGTCTAATTTCACTTTGGTGCGACAGGGTTTTCTTTAACTTCATTTGGCTATGAACAAAATTTAGCTCTAATAACATATATACTAAGCAAAATTATTATTTTTATTGCAAAAATTATACGCAGTACTAAATTTCACTTTCATATTTACTTCATTGATTATTTTTGTTCTTTATTATATTGAAAATTGTGAATAAGCTGATGAAATACACCTTAAGAATTGAGGCCTGAAGGCACCAAAATGAAAAAATTAAAAAACTCGTGTTACTAAGTGGGTGATCCAGTAAATCTTATGTCACCAAAGTGCAATTAGTGAAACCCCAGGAAAATAACGAAATTTGCTTAAACCACAGGGCACCAAAGTAAAATTAGTCCGTTGTTCTAGTTACATTGTCATGATATCTAGTACAAACTTCATGAAATTTATTGATGGTAAAGTTAAAACCATGCCCTCAGCTGTATGCCACCTTTTTTCTTACCACTATAGAGACTAGAGAGAGCTTGTTTTAAATGTCTTCGAAGTAACAATTCAGTTCATTAAGTAATAACTCTATCACTTTTATGTAACCAATCTGATGTGTGCCATTATTCATAACTTTCATTTCTACTGAGAAAACTGGGGATATCTAAGACTAATGTTTCAATTTAATCAATTTAAGAGTGGAAACACTATTTATCATCTAGATTCTTCAATAGCTGCTTTTAATGTTGTTGGCTCATCAGTTGTTCATCCTTTCATGTTAACTGCCAACTTAAAGGTCACCTGTGGAAATCGGAGCATTTGCTTGCGAACTAAAAGTAGTTCCAAAGCTAAGGATTGGATCTCTGCTGTAAATGATGCTGGATTACGGCCTCCTGAAGGCTGGTGTCATCCTCATCGCTTTGGTTCTTTTGCTCCTCCAAGGGGTTTAACTGATGATGGTAGCAAGGCCCAATGGTTTGTTGACGGTCAGGCGGCTTTTGAGGCAATTGCGCTTGCAATTGAAAATGCAAAATCTGAGGTCTTGCCAAGCATACTCTTCTGAATACTGTATTATCTCAGATGAGTAAATTATTGTTAATGAATAATTGACGTTGCTTGCAGATATTTATTTGTGGCTGGTGGGTTTGCCCAGAACTATATCTTAGACGTCCTTTTAAGGATTATGCTTCATCACGGCTTGATACTTTACTCGAAGCTAAGGCTAAGGAAGGAGTTCAGGTTTTTTTCTAAAACGACATTTACTTATTTATAAGAATGTATTACTCTGATGTATATGTACTGATTTGCCATTGCTAGGTTGAACCAAAATAATCAGACTTACAGACAGTGAATCTTTTTTTTTTTTTTTTGGGCAGCTTACACAGTAAATCTGTAGTTTGTCCAATATCTTCAGAAAATAAGCCACATCTATTGAATAAATATTTCTTAATGACTTGTCTTCCTTACATTCTCTTCCTTTCAATCCCGATAACTGCGTACTACCTCCATCTTTTCCATTATTACAAATCACAATCATCATGTAGTACTCCCCCATATTCCCCCGAATTCCCAAGCTTCTTCAGGCTATAGTCACGTTTTGCTGTTGTAAGTGGACCTCAAGTAGTTTCCTCCAAATGAAATGTAGACATTTATAATATTGTATTTGACAGAATTCTTGTCTTCAAGTTTTACTTTCATTCAATGAAACTTTTTCTGGTCCTGTTCTGATTTGTAAAATAATGTTCTAATCGCCTTTGGATCTATTTATTGTACTTGGGTAGTTGGGTGACTTCAAGACTAATGAATGGTGGTTGTTTTTGGTATTGATTGTGGCAGATATATATTCTATTGTACAAGGAGGTTGCACTTGCATTGAAAATAAATAGCGTATATAGCAAAAGGAAGCTTCTCAGCATTCACGAAAATGTAAAAGTACTACGATTTCCGGATCACTTTTCAACTGGTGTTTACCTATGGTATGCATTTTCACTGAAATTGTATTTCTAAAATTAACTTTTAGAGCAGCGAGTGAATTCATTTCAAAATTAGTTATGTTTACCGTAGTTATTTGATATTATAAAGCCGTGTCTGCATGTAGGTCTCATCATGAAAAGATCGTAGTTGTTGACAACCAGATATGTTTTGTTGGCGGTTTAGATTTGTGCTTTGGTCGCTATGATAACTTTGAGCACAAAGTGAGCGACTATACTCCATTAGCATGGCCCGGAAAGGACTACTATAATCCAAGGTGAGCCTTTATTTTCTTGGCCCATTCAAGTTTAAGCAAACATATTTGAAAATGCAAGGAATCTATTTTATTGCCCTTGAAACTTGCGATACAATGAATTACCTTTCCGATAAGGCTAAACTCATATGACCTTAGTCAAAATAATCGTGTATAAAGCAAATGTATAAAGCAAACTCATATGAACATATTTGAAAATGCAAGGAATCTATTTTATTGATAAACGTGTATAAAGCAAATGTATAGAATTCATTGGAATGGAGGGAGTAGCTAGCAGTAAGTATGGTATCGAATTCACTCGGAATTTCCTTGTGAGTTTGTCCATCTATTCTCTAAGTTGTTTGTATTTTTTAGGTTTAACTGCGTTTAATTTGTCTGGTTGGTAAGGAAAGAGTAAAATAACAATCTAATCAAATCTTGGAGAAAACATGGTCGTGGGTTCACATATATGACAATTAGGGCGAATTGGGTCATGCATATAGTGTCTCGTTTGATACATCCTCTCGGTCTTATATCTCTACCTTAGGTCAGATAATTTAGCGGGAGTCTCGCAACTTACCAGGTCCCTCCTAAATAGTTTTATGGATGCCTTAATTCTCATCTAAACTTTTCGTTCTTAGGACTAGGTAATGAAAGTTATTTTCTAGCATCCTTTGTCTTACTAGCAATTAATCAAACATGTATTTATAAGACTTAAAATAATCATCTTGAACTATTAGCAATCACCAATCAGAAACCCTAATCAATCATACATGATTCCCCTAAACCGCTAAGAGAATTAGCTATGCATAATTGAAATTAAACTAAGGTATAGATAAAGAAAAATATAATTGTAAGCGAGGGAGAGAATAAAATAACAATTGTATGAAAAGGGAAGAACTTGTGCTTTTTTGTATTACAAACATGAATGAATGAATAATAATCGAAAGATTAACTCTTGTCTTAATGTTCATTTTTTTTTTGGTAAACAGTCTTAATGTTCATTGAGGAGGTAATAATCTTAAATTAGGGTTTAGAGAATGATGAATAATGTTGTTTTAACAACTAAGGAATAAGCTATTTATGTCTTCAAAAGTTGTAACCTCCTAGCTTGTTGTTTACCTTCAGGTCTACTGTCCCCGTCATTGGATTTGGTGTCCTTGATGTGGGAACACTCCTCCCTAACTTGGGATTTGGTGTCTCGGATTAGGGATGTGCATATCAAACCTTCACTTTTTCCGTGGTAGGAAACCACTAGGACAAGACCTTGTCTCATGGGACAAGCCTAAGGGCCAATATAAGTACCCCAAATTCCTCTCCGACGACCTACTCTTCAGCCTTCCAAAACCACCTCTAGATATCCCAAACCCCTCTAACAACAACTAGGATTGTGTGCCCCTCTTGCAACAACTAGGTATGAAATAGTACTTTTCACATAGACATCTTTGACTCATTGAAAATGTATGAAATAGTACCGAATATTCCATTATCATCTCATATACTCCGTCTTCACTAAGATGTTCCTCCTTTGGGTGTTTTCTCTATGATGTCCCTCTTTCCTTTTTGTCACTAAATGTATGGATAATATTATCCCATCTCTTACCCCACACAACCTTCTTAATTAAGAACCACATGTTTATCTTCCGTAAAATATTGTCTCCAAAAGTAACGAGAATATCATAGCGAAATGGAGGGAGTAAGCAACTATGTCATGAAATCATCAAATGAAGGAAGTTGTACAATAAAACCTTCGTATAAAATCTGGCACCTTTAAACGATCTGAAAATAGACTTTAAAGCCATCTAGAAAATGGATATATCAAACTCCTTCGTGCTTAGCCTTTTACTTGTCCGAGAGTAAACTTTAATACCAAAATACGAGAATAATAATAAAGTGAAGGCTAGTGTCAGAATCTTAATATGGGAGCATCAACCAACAACCTATGTTGCTCATACTCTCATACTACTGTGCAGGTGTCGGACACGGGTAAGTGTCGACTACTTAAGGTTAGAAATATCAGACACGGACCTTGTTCGTATTTTCGACACGGCTACAAGGACATTAAAAAAAAAAGACTTAATTTGTAGTTGGTCAAGATACACTATCAATTCCATAATTGTTTTGATGGAGTTTGATTTTTTTACGTACTTGTTTGTTTGTTTTGTTTTTTTAGTTTTAGTTTTTGAAACTACGTATTCTTATTTAGATAATATTCATTTTTGAGATTCGTCAAATAATCATGTTTTGTATACTTCTACGATTTTTCAATTTCTTTTTTCAAAAATTTGTTGGGTAATTTTGTACTCCCTCCATTCAACTCTACACTACCACTATCTATTTTGCACACTATTCACAAGCGAGTATTCAAATTCAATTTTCTCTCAATACGTAAATGAAATTATATTCATGTGGGATCTTGTTTGATTCGTCTTTACGAGTATATTATAAATATATAATTTTTATAATTTTTGTAAATACGTAGTTAACAATATTTATCTCGTAAAACACGTGTTGACAAACGTGAAAAAAGAAAGTGGTAGTGTGGAGTTGAATGGAGGGAGTATTTCATATCAAAGTTTTTATAAAAGAAAACTAAGCGTTTGATTATTATACTTATTACTCCCTCCAATCTTTTTTTATCTTCCTTTTTCTTTTGGGCACAAGAAATAAGAAAAAGAATAAAGAATGAATAAAGTAGTGTAAGTGGTAAAGTTTATAAGAGAGAGAAAATAATAAAGAATGAATAATGAATAAAGAATGAATAAAGTAGTCTAAGTGGTAAAGTTATAGGAGAGAGAAAATAATAATAAAAAAAGGAATAAAACTTACTAAAAAAGGAAGAGGGAAGATGATCAAACTAGTGTGAAAAAAGAAAGAGGGAAGATAATAAGAAATTGGAGGGAGTATATGTTTAGCTTGACTTTTGTATTATGTTTCCTATTTCATTCGTTTTTTCACTTACATATTTTTATCTCTTTGCATTTTAAGTTTGTGATGACTCAGTGATGGTTCTAAAGAATGATTCATGTCAGCCGACCCAGATCGTTTTAGGATTAAGGCTCTGATTGATGTGGTTGTATAGACCATACATTACCGTGGATGAGGCCCATCTTGTGAGGCACACGACCATGCAAACATCATCTATTTTCTTCATTTCTTATCTTGTAGCTCGTTTCTTTTGTCCTTCCCTTTTCCCCGTTATCTTTCTTTTACTTTCTAGATGTCCGCTTCCTTTAGAATTCCGAAAAAGGGTATTGCTGCAATATTGTTTTTTATATGCTACTTTCTAGATGTCCGCTTTCTCTAGATTTTGTCATCAATGTTGTCTTCGCTCTTCAAGTTTCTGCACCCCCTCACCTGCCCGTCTAGTGTTCTCTCTTTCTCACACATGCTATTATAGTGGCAGTGGTATACTGGTGTCCCACATGCACCTATACATTTTTTAAGTTTATCAAAAAATGTGCTGTGAATTTATTGTTTGCCTTTCATTTCCTCCAATATCAGGGAATCGGAACCAAATTCTTGGGAGGATATGATGAAAGATGAGTTAGATCGCAAGAAATATCCTCGTATGCCATGGCATGATGTCCATTGTGCATTGATGGGGCCACCTTGTCGAGATGTAGCAAGGCATTTTGTTCAGCGCTGGAACCACGCAAAGGTTGTTCTTCCTGAGCTCATAAATCCTTTTCTAATATTGGTATCTCTACTATTGCATAGCAGGCGATATTGCTTAAGTAATATTATTTTCTTTTTTATAGAGAAACAAAGCTCCAAATGAGCAAGCAATTCCTCTATTGATGCCTCAACATCATATGGTCATTCCACATTATTTGGGGAGGAATCTGGAAACCGTTGTTGAAGATGTGATTGTAGCTGATGACCTGGGTATTAAAAGGCAAGATTCTTTTTCTTCTCGCTTGTCGTCTCAAGATATACCATTGCTCTTGCCTCAAGAGACTGGACAAAATGGAGATTTAAGCTTAAATGGGATGGACAGTACAAGTGATTCACTTGATCATCGAATGAAGATTATGAGGACTGTTCCATTTCCATTTCGTAAGGCAAAAGTTGAGCCTTTCCTTTCAGATACGCCAATGACGGCCTTTGTCGAGGACTTTGATTCAACCGATGGGGTGATTCATAAAGGGATAAAATCAATAGACAAAGAGTGGTGGGAGACCCAAGAACGTGGCAGTTTGGTGGTTGCTTCAGATGAAACTGGACAAGTTGGACCATGTGTCTCATGTCGTTGTCAGGTGAGCTGCAGACAGAGAATATTTATTTAAATAATAACTGAATGAAATGAAGCCAAGTTCACTCGCCTTTGTCGTGGTGTAAACTATTCAAGCACTTTCTTGGCGTTATCGTCACCATTGTACATCTTGTTTTGTTTTTGTACATGGGAGCCTTTTATTCTTGACTTTTTGCATAGGGACATCTAGCTTCAGGCAGCACTGGGCCTTCCTAATTTTGGGGACAATACTTTACTAGTGGCACCACTTTAGTAGATTATTATGTTAATGTGATAGCTTTGTGGGCACATGGCGTTCGGCATAGTGAATATACTGTTTGATGTGAAGATGGGATCTTACGGAATAAATCTTCTAGAAGCGCATCTTTGCAGGATGGACTTATGTTCATGACTTATTCTGTTACTGGTTTAAAAAAAAGTCCAATCTAATTGGCTCGCAATCCATTCATGAACTCTTTTAAAGTTCAGGTATTATGGTGTCTTCATCTCATGGGGTATTTGTTTCAAAATGAATGGCAGGACGTCAAGAATAATTCTCTTGACGTATTGGTGGATGGAGTTAGGCTCTTCGTGTCTATGTGCTTCCTTAGTTTAAATATGACTGATGTCTAATATGATTGCCTTGGATTTTATACCTGGAATATCTTTAGGCGTTTAGACCCTCTTAAAATTGCAATGGCTCCATCACTCTTCATAGAAACAAAGAATCCAAACAGTATTGTTGGACGGTGTGACCTAAAGGTTGTGATGTAAGTATGGGACTGTTAGATTTTACATTATTGAGGTACTAGCTAAAATGTCGTCATAATAGTTTAAAAACTTCCTCAGTTCCTCTTACCTTGAGATTGCCCTTTCATATTGAAATCTTGCTAGTCTCACAATAAACTTATGGCTAGACATTCTGATGGGAGTGTTTTTACCTAAAATAAAAGTAGACAGCAATATTTGAAAGAAAATGGTGGGTCTAAATTAACCTAGTGAAGAAACAGCTATATATATAACCAACTGAGAACAATCTTTTGCTGCTTTTTTTTTTCTTTAACTGAAAACTCCACAAGTTTAATTGACAAGACTGCTTATTCAATTCTACAACATGTCTATATTACTATATAGGCTATGAATGTGAAAATCTTTAGGCATATCCCTATTACAATCGTGCAACTTATGTAGGCTACTTTCTAATATGCTTCATGAGATGATTTTCAATCTTCCATTTTTCCTGTTCTTTTTTATCTCTCTTGATGAATTTGTCCTTTCATAAGTTTACATTTTTTTAGAGCTCTATACTTGTAAGTTTAAAATCAGCAATCCACATGTGTTTATCATTTATTGCGTAGAGCTGTCCCCAAACTTGTGGTTGGTATCTGACATATCTGATAGCATGGTTTTATGAGGGTCCACATTTCTCAAACTTTAAAATGTTTGGTTCATTTCTCAGAAATCTACCCCTTTTGACGAGTTTCTTATTTCAGGTCATTCGGAGTGTCAGCCAATGGTCTGCTGGAACTAGTCAAACAGAGCAAAGTATCCATAATGCTTACTGCACTCTGATTGAAAAGGCAGAGCATTTTATCTATATTGAGGTAATCTTTCATGTAAACTCAAGAAATATGTCGATTTATAAATGATAGAGGATATTGCTCTCTGATTGAAAATCCTCATTGCTCCCTGTATTCAACTTCGTTGCTTGGTTTTGCAGGTCAATTAGCTTTTGCTAATTTTGCATTGCATTTTCCATAAGTCTTTGGGTATTACTGGAGAGTTCCTAAAATTTTTGTTAATTCATATCTTTTCCAGCCCAGTTTCTCATGAAACAACTCATAAAACGGGGTGCCACACCCATAAAAAGTAGAGAAAGTCCATTTCATAAGTCTAAAAGAGGTTTCATCCAAAACCAATTGGCCGTAGGAGAAATTGACTTATTGGGTTGTAAAAGTGATCAACACTCTCCTCTTCTATCAATGTGGGAGACTCGCATGTTGGCAAACAATCAAATATGAGCTCCTTGGCATATACTACTAGCAAGCTAACAACATATCTGACTTATGAAAAGGGATGGCGTTTTATATATTTGGAGAGTGTTACTTTTATTTCCATTTCCAATGGAACCGACGAACCTATGTAACTAGGTTTTGGATTATGATGGAATAATGCAAAATGGCGTGCTAACTTAGTTGTGTATCTTTTAATTGTGAAGTAGTGGTCGTTTGATCAGTTTTGGACGCAATCTTCATTATGGGTCATTGTTAAAGAGTTTCCTTCTCTTGTTAACTTCAATGTTAGATCTTCCTGCCCCCCTTACCTTGCGACTTGTGGGATCCATTGAAATACTAGGGTAATCTTATTGTTGAATAGAGAGTTGGGAGGTTGTGGATGGTGGTCATCTTGGGAGATTGTGATTGGTGATGGCGGAAAGGTGTTGAGGATGAGGAGAAGCGCTGGGAATGAAGGAGAGAGTGAGCGGGCGGGGTTTCTGCTATGAGGGAGTAGTTAAGATAAATTAGCATTTGGGTGGGCTGGGTTGTATATTGGGACCAGTTTATTTCCTAATCGTGTAAGTTGGGATTTCAATTGAGTCTCAATGTATATGTAAATAATAAAATGTAACTCACTTTGGCAAAGAAAGTTACCAAACAAGGAAATGGGGAATAAATGATGACTTATCCAAATAAATAGAAAAGACAAGGCTAACTCAAGGGAGTTATATTTGTCTCTATTTCCCACAAATTTTCATTTACAGTAGATGCTGTAAGCAATTTTTTATCCGTCAAACAAGTTTAGTAGTACTGGCTCCCTGACATTTTTTTTTTTGTTTTCCTGTGCAATGTCTCCAGAATCAGTTTTTCATCTCAGGTCTTTCAGGAGATGAAACTATACGCAACCGTGTATTAGATGCATTATACAGGCGAATCATAAGGGCATTCAATGATAAAAAGTGTTTCCGGGTTATTATTGTCTTACCCCTTTTACCAGGTTTTCAGGTACCAGTCAGGAGTCGCTTCAAATCATTTTATTTAATGTCTATCTGATCACTAATACACTCTTATGTTTTCCAGGGGGGTGTAGATGATGCTGGTGCGGCTTCCGTGCGTGCAATAATGCACTGGCAGTATAGAACTATTTGCAGGGAAAAGAAATCGATATTGCAAAATCTGTATAAAGTTCTGGGTCTTAAAGCACATGATTACATCTCTTTTTTTGGTTTGAGAGCTCATGGCAAACTGTTTGATAATGGTCCAATAGCTACCAGCCAGGTATTATCCTTTTACATCGGACCTTATCACGCAATTGTCATCCATTTGCGGTATCATAATTATGTTTCCTTTCATACAGGTCTATGTTCATAGTAAAATTATGATAATTGATGACTGTATGGCTCTGATTGGATCAGCAAATATCAATGATAGGAGTTTACTGGGGTCAAGAGATTCTGAGGTACTTTCCAATTTTAGAATCCTACTGATTTTTATCTTACTTTGTTGGAGCTGTGTACTGTTTTAATTAGTAATCATGTACTCCTCCTTCCACCTTTGTTCTTCCCATTTGACTTACAACACCTTTTAATAAAATTCGTAAAATGACCACACTACCCTTCTCCAACCCCACATAAACCACCTACCACACTATCACCCATACAAACCCACAACCACCCTCGATCTCGAACCTACCACCCACCCCAATCCAACCTAACACTAACCAACGAGCACCCACGACCTTTACGACAACAATCTGACCCCCCATTGCCACGAAAAGTCGAAAACCACCGGACATTACCGTAATCACCACCCTACACATCAAAACCACCACCCAACACCTGAAATCACCACCTAAGACCACAAAATCTCCGTCCAATCTTGCAGAATGAGATGCTTGACAGAATGAGATCAAGACATTGCTTGTGGAGGTGGCCCACGTGGGTGGTAAAAAAATCACCACTATGAAGAAGGCGACATGGAGTTTGTGGTAGCTGTCGCAGTGGCCGTTGACGAAAAACATAATTATTTTTGCTATGGTGTTTTCAGTAGTGAATCTTCATACAACTTATTTTCGATGAAAACTTGTCTTCAGGTGGTATTGTGATTTGCTATTTTGAATAGAAGAACCCACGTAAATTGTTTTCTTTGCCAGATTGGTGTGCTAATAGAGGACAAGGAAGTAATAACTTCACGTATGGGAGGAAAACCATGGAAGGCTGGAAAATTTACATTAAGTCTTCGGCTCTCATTGTGGGCTGAGCACCTTGGTCTTCGACCTGGAGAAGTATGTATGCTAACATGACATTCCTAATCTTTAAATACTGAGATAACATTTCAAGAAATGTATCATCATTCATCACACACAAACATACCTGTCACTTATCTTCTATGCCTTTTTATTCATCTTCGTCTTCCTGAATCCTGGCCATGCATTTATGCATTTCAGATCCCTCTAATATACGATCCTGTGGCTGATACAACCTACAAGGACATATGGATGGCTACTGCAAAGGTGAGTGAAAGTATGCTTCTAGGATTAGATTTCTCGAAATTCTTTCAAATTATTGTCGACACTTGGATCCCTTTTCGTTTTCTCATACGTCACACTTTATCTATTTATTTTTGCAATCATAGTATTAATTCGCGTTTTGAGACTTGATGTCAAAATCAGTCCTCACGCCCTTATCTCGGTCTTCACACCCTTATCTTGGCTGATAGTGCCTCAAATTACTCCTGCAGTGAGCTCTAAAAACCGATAGCTTGGTCATGTTTTGGTGTGGTGGCCAATATTTAAAACTGTGTTTGCAACTACTATTTCGATGTATATTTTCTTTTTCGGTTAATTTAACAACTACTCCCTCCCATTTTTAGTGTTCTTCCCATTACTTAGGGCACAAGATTTTAGGTAACAGTATTACACTACTACTCCCTCAAATTTTTAATTTTCTTCCCATTTGCTTTATTGCGGTCTCCAAGGCGGAACTTTGACCGTATTTTTCGACATTTATATTTAACTTTTTTTTTTTTGCCGAAATTTTATTTTCGCGAAAGATGTCATCATAAGAAGTGTAAATATTTTAGTTTTTTAAATTAATTTTTTTTTATTTTCCAACATACTTACGGTCAAATTTCGAAAACTTTGACCTTCCAAAAGCAAATGGGAAGAAAATAGAGAATTGGAGGACTACATAATAAAAAAGGCGTGGGGTCAAATAAATCAAAGCTAACACTAATACAAAAATTATCGCAGCACAAATCTCCCTAATCCACTTCCACCACTTACCATATTACCTACAACCAACCCGGCCACCTGAACAACCCTTGACCCCACAAACACCGCCGTCAACACCAAGCAATACAAAGGATGGTGAATGCGGCCATGAACACAGCCCACAGGTGTTTGGAAATATTGGATATGTTTGGAAGTATGCGATAACAAATGACAGTGATTGAGCCCAAGGTACTGGGCGAAGGAGTTGGGCTGAGAGGAGGTGGTCAGCGAACATGATTTTGGAAGTAGGGACTACAAACATTGATTGAAACCCAGTGTGGTGTTTGAAGGAGGGGTTGGGTCCAGAGGAGTTGGTCAGTGAGCTATGGCTGGGCGACAAGATCACGAGAACGATTGGTCGTCGGTCCGGGGTCATTTATGGTCGCTGTTGACAGGGGAAGGCATGGTGACTGGTAGGGTGAGAAAAATTCTAGCTGCTGGCTTGTGTGGGAAGAGAGATATGAGTGTTGTTGGTCTTTTGATGGGAGAGTGGGAGTTGGTGTCAGTGGTGGTTGCAAGGTGGCCGGTGATTGATTGAAGAAGGGTTATAGATTAATGGAGTTGGTTAATTATTTTGGTTGTAGGGTTAGTGATTTATATTAAAATTAGGAAAAATTTGTAATAACTACATTTTATATACCACCTTTTACAATTACCTCTCTTTTATAAAAAATTTCAACGCTTGCCATTTTTTGAATGCAACCTCCAATCCACCGGGTGACCCGAGCTCAAGTTTTAAGAAACTCCCATTAATAATGGTAAAAAGGTCTTTAGTACCCTTATATTTTCTTTAACATCTTCAGATGTCTTTTTTGTTGCCCAGAGCCACCCTTTCCCGGCACCAACTACCACCAACTTAATCTAAAACTTAGATACTTTAGTTTGCACTAACAATACAAATGGCAATCTTAGTTTTACAAGATTCCCACTGCCTTTGTTTGTAAATGAGATATTTCAGTTTGCACTGTCAATAGCAATGGCAAACTTACTTTACAAGATTCCCACTACCTTTTTTTTGTAAATCTGAAATTTAAACTGATGCTTCAAATCTTAATTTACCCTAAAATCAAAACAAATATGCAAGGGAATGGTGGCTGGCTGATGCAACGAGGTCACACGTGATAACCTGAGGTGTATGTGTGGTGGTGTGCGGTGTTCTGAGGTGGTGCATAGTCGTGACTCATGCAAGGTGGTGTGAGAAATTCGTTTGTGGTGGTACTACAAGGTGTTGGGTGTCGTCAGGTTCTATTCAAGATGTGGTGTGTTTGGTGATGTTGGGCGTCATCTGAGATTTTGTGAATGGTAGGCCGTGGATGTGGTGGGTGATGGGCTGGAGAGGTGGTGATGGGAGGTTGGTAGTGGCCGACGCAGGATTTTGATATCGGGGGCACAGTTTTTTTCTCGATAAATTATCTTCCATTATAAAAGAAAAACATAGTTTCTCTTTCATGGGCAAACATTACTCTTTTATGGACTTTTTTACTTTACTTTTCCATAACTTACCCTTCCTCAAAAAACAAAGTAAACAAACTCTCTCTAATTCTCTCCCTCACGAAATTAATCGAATCCGTCAAATTACTCAATTATTGAACGCTAGATCTCATGTCGATCAAGTAATAATTATAATTTAACTTTATTAATTATGCTATATCAAATTAAGGAGATTGAATAAATTTAGATTAAGTGAAATTAGGGTTTGGAGAAATTCTGGTTAATGAGGATTTGAGGAAATTAATTTAACCTAATCAAATTAAGGAAAATCTTTAATCGAAGTGCTGCCTAACTACTCACCAATCACCATCTTTGGGGTCTCCTTATACTTCGTTGCTTCTAGTTGATTACCGTGTTGCTATAGCGCTGGCGTTCTTCATTATAGATTTTACGCTTGGAAATCAAGGGTTCAGTATCTAGACCGCGGTTTCGACTATTATTTTGTTCGTTTGTATATCCCATTTTGCTAGGTGGTACGGGTGGTTTAGGGGCGGCAGTGGGGGATGCCTGCTCATGGTGGTTGGCAGGTGGGAGTTGGATTGATTCATTTGAGAGGATTGTGAGACAAAATGGAAAATAAGGGTGTATAAATGACAAGGGTATAATGGTCAATTATGTCCATGATTGGGTAAATCATGTTCATGATTGAGTAAATCATGTCCATGAAAGAGCATAACCCAAAAAAATTGTGTCCGTCCCTCCTCTGTTCGGCTTCGAGCAAGGCCGGGTCCATTTGCATGTTCTAACAAGAATAAAAAAAAATGAAAAAAATATTTGGTCCACTATATGTTTTTTCCTAAATATTTATTTTGACTTCTTTCCTAAAATACTTTTAAATACATATTTATTGATGAATGATATTTCTTACAAGATATAAGGTTTTTTTAGTACTTAGTTGATTAATATACATTAGTGGTTCAATGGTTTAGACAAAAAAAAATAAAAAATAAAAAACCAAATTAGTAGATTGGATTAGATTCTCCAAATGAGGAAGGTGGGTATTACGGATTGGATTGGAGGGTGTTTTTCTTTTAAAGTTTTTTACAAATGACTACATGAAGTCACTTATTCACCGAAGAAACACAAACTGACCCATTTAACACCTACATAATTCCCTCTAAAATACCTCTCCTATTCTCATTCATAATCTAGGTAGCACGGACACTTCTCTTAATCAGTCGTCCCGTGTCCGACACCGTGTCGGACACCGACACTTGTCGGACACACGCCTAAACGTGTCGGACACCTATAAAGCCGTGTCTAACTTTCTACTTTTACTCGGGCACGTGTCTGACGCGTGTCCTTGATATTTGGACACGATTTGGGATGAATGATGTTCTTTAGACGAAAAATGAGATGTCGAAAGAGATTGATTAGAATATGGGTTGGGTTGGGAAATGAAAATGAGTTATAATCAAGGCTAAATTTTACCTCCACTTATTTAAATTTAATATCAAATACTTTTACAAAAATAAAATCGAACGTTTATAACAAAAAAATATATATTTTATTAAATTTAAATAGCGTGTCCCGTGTCCTAAATTTCATGGGATGCCGTGTCACGTGTCCGTGTCGTGTTCGTGCTACCTAATCATAATCCTCACTCCATCAAAACCCGAGTAAACTTCTCATTCTCAATTTGTCATTCATTTTCTTGTTATTGCTCATAAACTTCCCTATCTCAAATTTTTTCTTTAAATTTGCCACTTTGGACTTTATTTCCTCAAACCCTTTGCCCATCAGTTTCTTTTCCACCCAACAATTCATTAATCACCTCCCTTTGCCATTTAGTTTGTTCTTCATTAACCCATTTAACGGAACGTTCATCCAGTCCACATATAGTTGCAACTGTACACCTTTCAAATCTCCTCACTGGGTTAGAAAATCTCCACGACTTGAGTACAACACAACAACTGGGACACTACGCGCGCGCGCGTGTGTGTGTGTGAGTGTGGGCAGACGTGTACGTGTGCGTGTGTAAAAAAATTTTCTTTTTAGGTTGTATGTTTATTTTGGCTTAGAGTAAATGTAAAATAGGGAATGGTATTTGGTTCTGGCTTCCTTTTTCTTTTTTTACCATGAGGAAAGGAAAAGCAAGGAGGCTTGGGGTAATTTTGGTGAAAAAACGGATCAATGTAATAAATTACACGAGACATATATACAAAAATATGAATAGTTATGCTGTTGGCAGTTATCACAATACTTGCTCTATTTAAATTTCACGCGTCTACCAATATTTTTATTACAAATACTGACTAACATAGATTTAGTCACAAAATTGGTGGTAGTTTTGATAACCTTTTTGAATTGTTGGTTTGTATTGTACAAGGTGTTACCCCATGAAAAATAATGCAACAGCAGCTGGGGTAACCATTATGAAACAACGCAATGTGTATGAGCTGACCATGTTTCTATGCGTTGCATAACATGTTGCTCTGTGCGTAGAAACTATTGCCTTGCGATAACATTTGTATTGGCCATCATTTGACAGACAAATACTATGATATATCAAGATGTGTTTGCCTGCATTCCTAATGATCTCATACATTCCAGGTGAGTTATAGCATTCTCTTCCCCTCTACTCATTTTTCATGCCTTGCCTTTCTTTTGGTCGTTATATTGCCATTTTATATCTTCTTTTGATGTAACATTCATATCTTTCTTATCCAGAGCTTCACTTCGGCATAATGTGGCCCACTGGAAAGATAGACTCGGGCACACCACCATTGATCTTGGGATAGCTCCCAAAAGGTTAGAGTGTTATCAAAATGGAAATCTCAAGGATACTGATCCCTTCGAGAGACTAGAATCTGTCAAGGGGCATCTCGTATGTTTTCCAGTTGAATTTATGTCACAGGAAGATTTAAGACCGGTTTTTAACGAAAGTGAATATTATGCATCACCTCAAGTCTTCCATTGAGCATATTATTTATCGCTCCGAATTTGGGCACATTTTGGTGAAGTCAACTTGAAGCAGTTGATGAGTTGAGCAGGTGCTAGTATATGTACATGCTCAATGAGAATAAGAAAAGGGTTCACAAGGGGGATTACCTTTTTTTACGTATCCTTCTCTTTGTTTCGGAGCATTTACAATGTTGCTACAAGGCAAATAAGGAGCTCACTGCTCGCATGCTTCGACCCCAAATTTTTGCAAGTCGCGTGAGATCTATACTATTTTTAGCCACATCTTGTGATTAATGTATAGCGATTCATTGTTGTATATTTCATTCAATACCTAAATGTTAGCATGTAGAGAATCATATTTATTTAGCTAATTATTTACGAGGATATTATCATCTCTCTTATAAAATATCGTTGTCATTATATTTTATTTTATTTTATTTTTCCATTTTTGGCATTGTTATCGACTTATTTCTTTCATTTTTATTTAAGGAATAATTGATAGGGAATAATCCCACCTTTAGGCCATCTTTGAGGAATAAACCCACCTTTTGGTAATCCCAAAATAAACTCACCTTTGACCTCCATCTTCTTTAAACAATCCCCATATATGACTTGTTATAGTAGGTAATATTGCTAAGATGTTAAAGTTTAATTTTAATGAATTTACTTATTATCAAATCATCTCTCCCCTTTAAATTTCTCTTCTCTGTATAATTATTCACCCGACCCTTAACTTTTTCTACCTCCATTTCTATGAACACAAAAAACTCAAATGTTATACGGAGTAGCATTCAACAATGATAAATCTTTCTAGAATAATTACAGTTAGTGGATTACGCATCCGATTTATTACCACCAATTGTTTAGTTTCTGAGCATTATAATAAAGTTTTTGAATTTTGTTTTAAAAATTATGAACTTTATTATAAAGTTTCTGAGTTCATTCACTTAAACATTAACCTCAAAAAAATTACAATAAAACTCAAAACATTACACAAAAACTTAGTTAAATTTGAGTTTTGACGGGGAAAAAAAAAAATTAAAATCTGAGGTAGTACATCCAATGTACTTCCTCCATTCAACTCCACTCTACCATATTGCCTTTTGCACTAATATTAAGGTAGGAATAAACAACTCATTAAAGTAGAAAAGGAGAAGAGTTTGATGGTTTATTAACTCAGAAATTGTGGGGGCATTAGTCACCTAATTAAGGACTAAACTTCCCACCAAATTTTTCAATACTTCAAAAACCCCATCAAATTGCCACTATTAATTTTTCCCCCCAATTTACATCAAATCAAAGCAATTTACAGTCCTCCATGCAATTTACAATCCCTATAAACCTGATATAATTACATTAATTCTCACCATAAAATTACATCACTCATTCACTAAGAAACCAAACAAAAAAAAGTTCCCTATAAACCTGATATTATTACATTAATCCTCAGCATAAAATTACATTACTCATTCACTAAGAAACCAAAAAAAAAAAAGTTTAACAAAACCTTTACAAAAACTGAAAGTTTACAGTCCAAACAAAAAATTCAGCAGCTTTTCTACATCAAATTACAGAAACTAAAATACATTACATCACCAAAAATGGTGTTCAAGTGTATGACAG